>JAFEMH010006847.1:0-110628 GCA_022495995.1 Adenophora triphylla var. japonica | reverse complement strand
CGAAGGAGTAGTAGAAAGACCGCCTTCCGGTTCGAGAACTCGCATTTTTCCGTAAGAGTAAGAGCTCTTCTTTTTAGGTTTCGGGTTTATAAATTCTGGAGAATTAAAGTATTTAGGATTTGTGCGTACGAAGCAGTAAAATGCAGGGGGGCGTAAGTTAGAGAGCTGATGAAGCTTTGGAATTTGTCTTAACTCTCTTTCGAACGAGATTTAGTGCTTCTCTATCCAAAGCAGGCGAGCCGTTTGCCATAGGGATGGATGGTGAGGCGGTAGACCCATTTTGAATGGCCAAAGCCCCCATCTCAAGGCTGCTCCAAGCGCAGCAAGAAGCTACCAGAGTTTCATTGCGTCAGACATTTCATATCAACAATAGTACCGTGTCATCCAAGCCTACAAAATTCTTCACCTTGAGTGTCAACCGCTCCTCATTATGGGTATCTATAATCTTCACAACCATTTGGTCGGCCGATCGCTTGTTAGATTGAATAATCCCCCCATCGAGATCTAACAACCTCAGTCCTTCCCGAGCAACACCATCAATTTTTCGCACTCACTACTAGATATGAACTTTGGAGGATTAGATTTGACCGCTTTGGAACATAAACCTTTTCACCCTTCTCCACCTTGCAAGGCTGATTTTTTGAATCCTTAGGTTTTGAATTAGGATATATACGGACTTTTAGGCATTAAGAGAGGGATTGGCCTTTTTGACAAATAGAGAATATCATGTCCCAAAATAAAGCAATGCTTGCAGATATTTAGGAACATTGTCATACTTTCAAACCTTTTGAACAAAACTTCGGCCAAGCATCACCGGTCAATGAAAATCTCATGGGGGAAGCTTCTTAGTAAGCATCAATTTGGATAAGAATTTTAGCAATACCTAGGTCTAGAAAGTTCAGTGGTGGCTTTGTCAAGAGATAAAGGGGTTCCAATCATAGAGGCTGCAAATAAAAAAGGTTTGTTCCATTGCATTTCTAAACTATTCAAAACATACACATACAACCACTTTATTAATTCCTTAATTCTGAAGTCCCTACCATGCCTCAAATATTTTTTAGCTATTGGATCCATCACCCTTGATTAGGGTAAAACCCTCGGGAACTCCTCCTTCATTTCCACTTCCATATACAAATTCTCAATATCTCCTCGAGGTGTCTCATTACCAAATGCCAATGAAGAACTTATCCCCAGCCATGACACATTCCCCGAAACCCTCCCTTCAGCTCCCCGTGGCCGGGCCACAACCAAACCTTCGTCTTTCAAGCCATCGTGCCCTAGCTTGTTTCGTAGTTCGGAGATCCTGTTCGTGAATTCTGCCACGGTGATTCCATATGGTACAACCTTCTTCCTTGCACGCTCATATAACAATGCTCTGAGTACTGCGTCCTGGCCAGATTCCACGCCCAAAAGTCCCGCGACTAGCTGTTTCATGAAAATTAGACAGTTATGCATTTTATATTTTTGTTATCTATCGACATTCCGAACCATCATACTTTGCTCAAAGTTTGGATTTAACTTATATTCATATAATTTTTAGCAGTTTTAACCATTGTATTTTTAATACACACTCATTATCTCAATAAAAAAAAATGTAAGTAAGTCGGTTAAAAATATGCACTAAAGATCTCAAAACTGCTAAAAATATATAGACGGTTAAAATCGGAATTTTAGCAGTAGTAATGTGTTGATTCAAAATGTCTGATATTTCTGATTGTTAGGCTCCGTTTGTTTTATGTAAAACATTTTCAGGAAAATGTTTTCCTTGTTTTCGGGTGTTTGTTTCAAGTAAAATGTTTTCCAAAAAATGTTTTACCTACTTTCGAGTGTTTGGTAACCACTTGTAAAAGAAAGTCAAATGTAAAACATTTTACAAGGATGTAAAAAAAGGAGGTTTTCTTTGTAAAATGATTTACCAATTTCAAATTCGTAAATCATTTTACAACTCTTGTTCTTGGCCTTAATGTACAACTCATATTACACTCGGTACAACATAATAATAATAATAATTAAAAAAAAAATTTAACTGCCCCCACCCACCCGACCCCACCCCCCCCAAAAAAAAAATTTTTTTTGAAACCGCCCCACCCACCCGCCTACCCCACCCCCCACCCCAAAAAAAAAAAAAAATTTATTTTTTTGGAAACCGCCCACCCACCCCGCCTACCCCACCCCCCACCCTCCCCCCCAAATTTTTTTTTGGAAAGCGCCCCACCCACCCCGCCTACCCCACCCCCCACCCTCCCCCCAAATTTTTTTTTTTTTTGGAAACCGCCCACCCAGCCCCCCCACCCACCCCACCCCCCCCTTCAAAAAAAAATTTTTTATTTTTTTGGAAACCGCCCACTCACCCCGCCTACCCCACCCCCACCCTCCCCCAAATTTTTTTTTATTTTTTTTATTTTTTGGAAACCGCCGCCACCCCCCTACCCACCCCCACCCCCCCCCCCCAAAAAAAAAAATTATTTTTTTTGGAAACCGCCCACCCACCCCGCCTACCCCACCCCACCCCCACCCTCCCCACCCCCAAAAAAATTAATTTTTTTTTTTGGAAACCGCCCCACCCACCCCGCCTACCCCACCCCCTACCCCCCACAAAAAAAAAAATTTATTTTTTTTTGGTAACCGCCCCACCCACCCCCTGCCTACCCCACCCCCCCAATTTTTTTTTTGTAACCGCCCCACCCACCCCCTGCCTACCCCACCCCACCCACCCACCCCCAACTCCAAAAAAAAATTTTTTTGGAAACCGCCCACCCACCCCCTGCCTACCCCACTCCACCCCCAAAAAAAATTTTTTTTTGGAAACCGCCCACCCACCCTGCCTACCCCACCCCCCCCAAAAAAAAATTTCTTTTTTTGGAAACCGCCCACCACCCACCCCCACCCCCCAATTTTTTATTTTACACCCCCTACCCACCCCCCCCCCAAAAAAAATAATTTTTTTTATTTTTTATTAAAAAATTAAAAAAAAAATTTTTTTGGGGGGGGGGGTGGATAGGGGGTGGGGTAGGCAGGGGGTGGGTGGGGCGGTTTCCAAAGTTGATTTAAATTAATAAAAAAAAGTGACATTTTCGGAAAACATTTTCGTCAAATTTGCCAAACAACTGAAAACAAGACCATGATATTTTACAAGAAAACATTTTACATGGAAATCTTTTTACATGAAAACATTTTACAAGGAAACCTTTTTACATGAAATCATTTTACATGAAAATATTTTCCGAAAAATGTTTTACGCGAAACAAACGGAGCCTTAATGTAAATATGTCAATATGTACAAGCATTTGAATTTGTTACCTGTCTCGAAGACGGTTTTTGGAGCTTCGGATTCGCGCCAACATAACCCGTGAGACCGACATAAGGGATCATGTAAGATGCAATAAGATAGTTAATGTCATTAGCATACGGATCAAATGATGGCACCAAAGCCTTTCCAAATGCGTTGTTTATAACGGTTGCAAATGCTTCGCACTTAAATTCAACAACGTGCCTTGGAAATCCAGTACGCATTCTTGATCGCTCCGCATCATAAACAAAAAGGATTATTTATTTGGAGACAGTCACATCAAGACAAAAATGAACATTCATTTTGAGACATACTTTATATAAAAAAAAAAAAACGTGTATAGTTAAGAAAGAATGATGAACCTTAGATGACCAACTTCTTGATAAGCAAATTGGGTAATGACATCCCTTATAAGAAGGCTTAGTTTGGCTTGCTTAGCACCAATGGGTGCAGGGCCACCATCTGTTAGATTTGGAGCCACAGAGTGAGTCCTTGACCCAAAGCTCCATAAAGAAAGAACTCACTTCAAAATACTCCAAGTTTAAAGGAAATTCCAAGAGGTCATGATCAGGGTTTGATCCGGCCACCCTACCGGTAGCATAAGAGGTCGGAAGGTGGAGGAGGAGGAGGAATGAGGCAGCGATCATGGCAGATATGGTGGTGGAAGTTGACATTATTAATGCCATTTTTGGCTAGGATAAGTGTTGGTGTGATTATTTCATGCAAGTTTCTTGCCTATTTATAGGTGTTTGAACTTGTGTAATGACATTTGAGGGTAGCCACGTGGCGAAATAAGAGCGTCGGTGGAGTTTTGATATTACACGTGGATATTGTGATGATGCAAGGATTTAGGAGAGAGACTAGAAAAAGAAAACTTAATTTGCCATTTTAAGTAAAAACTAAAAAGAGGGGAATTTGACTCGTAAAAAAGGAATGAGTTGACCTTAGCCAAAAAAGTTGTAGGTATCTATAGTATAAATTAGACCCCCATTAGGAATAGTAGAATGAACAGTTTCATGCGGGAAATTTCTCATTTTGCTCTCATACATTTGTTTCTTTCCCATTTTGCCTTTAAAATTTTAATTTTTTTAATTAAAAAAAAAATTAAAAAAAAAAACAACCCGTGTCCTTAAACACGGACATGTACTAGTAAGTTTAAAAGGGTGTGGGATTTTCAAAGATTGTGACACCTACTTTTTCTACCATCCTTAATTCATTCTCGCTCCGTCCCATTTAAAAGACACAAATTTTTATTTTGAATATCTCATTTAAAAAGACACATTCTCAAAATGAACTTTTTATTACTTCTTTATTCTTGAGATCTATTTGTCATACTCACAATAACTATCCACTAACTATTCTCTATTCCACTTTTTCTCTCATACATCACTTTTTATACTCACAATATTTACTCCAATATACACTCTCCTTAATTTCCGTTCAACACTAACTTTGTGTCTTTTCGTCTGTGATGGAGGGAGTATTCCCTAAAAGAAAAATTGTGTTATTTATTTTTATTGATTAATTCAAGTAAATTTTAATCAATTTATTATTCCTAATATCTTAAAAATTGTTATTGAATCGAAAAAACTCTTGTGTATACTATCTTTTTCAAAATTCATCTTGTTGAAAAGGTTTCAAAATCAGGCATTTTAACATGATAATCTCATAAAAGACCACAAATTAACTGGAATATATTTCATTCGATTATATGCTACTCCCTCCGTTCTCCCGCGCTTTAATTTTCTTAATTTGACTTGACACATGAATTAAGAAAAAAAAATATTGCAAGTATAAAAAGTAAAATAGGCGAAAGAAATTGGGTAGTGAGTTTTTATTGTGAGAATGTCAAATTGGTTCAATTGTCTATTTTAGATAATAAAATAACTAAAATTTTTAAAATGGAATAAACCGAAAAAAAACAAGAAATTTAAATCAGGACGAACGAAGTAGTATTTCTTTTGAGGTGTGAATTGATCACTAGACAATTATGACATGGAATATCGTCATCTTTGACTATTTTAGTTTGGGTCCTACTACGTTTGTCATCTTTTATTATACTCACTCCGTCCCAAAATGTTTGTCTCATTTGATTTTTTTGTTGAACTTTGACCACAAATTTATGAGAGATTAATCATGTTCATGAAATTTTAAAAGTTGTTGTTGATAATATTATTAATGGTGAATTAATAGAAATTTTTAGAATTTTATGAACATAATTAAATTGTCATATATTTGTGGTCAAAGTTCAATTAAAAAGTCAAATGGAACAAACATTTTGAGAAGGAGAGAGTAGTTGAGTATTTTTTTTTGTTTTTTGGGGCTTGATTCGAGCTAGCTCAATAACATATTAATCCCGAATCTATCTATATACTGTATAATATTAAAGCAGAACAAAATACAATGTTCACAGCCTACCACGTGACTTAATGAAGTGGAATTTCACGTGGCGGTTTCTCTTTCGTCATTAATTAATAACAATTTATACATCTTGAAATTATATCAAATTTCACTTTCAATGCAGAATATTCTGATTTCGGACTTCAATTCCAAATTTGAATTTTCTGATTTCGAATTTCAAGTTCAAATTTAAAATTTCTGATTTTATTTTAAAATAACAGGTTAATTATTAGAGTATAACATTATTACCTTATTTTCATATATTTTGTTTAAATTTTTAAAACTCCTTATATAACTCAATTAGAGAAAAGAAAGATTAGAAGAGTCAGCTGGATTTCAATTTCCATAAATCAATTCCTTATAACGTAGAATTTCACGTGGCTGTATTTAATAAGTTGACTTAATTAATTCAATTTGAATTTTTCAAAGTTAACTTTAAAATTTCTTAAAAAATACTGGTTTAATTTGAATTTCAAAATCAACTTCTAAATTTAAAAATTTATTAACTGTGGATGCCGACATTTCTTATTTCTAAACTGTGATATGATCAATCAATTAATTCAATTTGAATTTTTGGAAGGTAATTTTCTATTAAAATTCAATGTATTTTACTAAATTACATATTATCCGCACCTACTAAAATTAAGTAATCTTCTATATATCTATATACAATATTAAAGCACAAGAAAATGCAATGCCCACAGTCTGTCACGTGACTTTATAACGTGAAATTCCAAGCAGCGGTTTCTCATTCGTCCTTAATTAATAACAATTTATACATCTTGAAATTATATCGAAATTCACTTTCAATGCAGAATATTCTGATTTCGGATTTAAATCCCAAATTTGAATATTCTGATTTCGAATTTCAAAATCAAATTTAAAATTTTATTTTATAATAACAGGTTAATTATTAGAGTTTAACATTATTACCTTATTTTCATATATTTAGTTTAAATTTTTTAAAAATCCTTATATAACTTAATTAGAGAAAAGAAAGATTAGAAGAGTCAAATTTCAATTTCCATAAATCAATTCCTTATAACGTAGAATTTCACGTGTGGCTATATTTAATAGGTTGACTTAACTAATTCAAATTGAATTTTTCAAAATAAACTTTTAAATTTCTTAAAAAATACTGATTGAATTTGAATTTCAAAATCAACTTCTAAATTTAAAAAGTTATTAACTGTGGATACCAACATTTTCTTATTTCTAAACTTTGATATGATGAATCAATTAATTCAATTTGAATTTTTGGAAGGTGAATTATTCTATTAAAATTCAATGTATTTTCTTAAATTACATATTATCCACACCTACTAAGTAATCTTCTATATATAATATTAAAGTAGAAGAAAATGTAATGCCTACAGCTTGCCAAATGGCTTTATGACGTGGAATTCCACACGGATGTTTCTCATTCGTCCTTAATTAAAAATAATTTATACATCTAGAAATTATATCGAATTTCACTTTCGATGCAGAATATTCTAATTTCGGATTTCAATTCCAAATTTGAATATTCTGATTTTGAATTTCAAATTCAAATTTAAATTTTTGATTTTATTTTACAATAACATGTTAATTATTAGAGTATAACATTATTACCTTATTTCCATATATTTTGTTTAAATTTTTAAAATTCCTTATATAACTCAATAGAGAAAAGAAAGATTTGAAGAGTCAGTCGGATTTCAATTTCCAAAAATCAATTCCTTATAACGTAGAATTTCACATAGCTGTATTTAATAGGTTGATTTAACTAATTCAATTTGAGTTTTTCAAAATAAATTTTAAATTTCTTAAAAAATACTGGTTGAATTTGAATTTCAAAATCAACTTCTAAATTTAAAAAAGTTATTAACTGTGGAAACTGACATTTTGTTATTTCTAAATCGTGATATGATGAATCAATTAATTCAATTTGAATTTTTTTAGGTAAATTATTCTATTAAAATTCAATGTATTTTCTTAAATTACATATTATCCACTCCTACTAAAATTAAGTAATCTTCTATATATAATAATAAAGCAGAAGAAAATGCATTGATCACAGCTTGCCACGTGGCTTTATGACGTGGAATTTCACGTGACGGTTTCTCATTCATCCTTAATTAATAACAATTTATACATCTTGAAATTATTTTGAATTTCACTTTCAATGCAGAATATTCTGATTTCGAATTTCAATCCCAAATTTGAATATTCTGATTTCGAATTTCAAATTCAAATTCAAATTTAAAATTTCTGATTTTATTTTATAATAACAGGTTAATTATTAGAGTATAACATTATTACCTTATTTCCATATATTTTGTTTTAATTTTTAAAATTCCTTATATAACTCAATTAGAGAAAAGAAAGATTAGAAGAGTCGGATTTCAATTTCCATAAATCAATTCCTTATAACGTAGAATTTCATGTGGTTGTATTTGATAGGTTGACTTAACTAATTCAATTTGAAATTTTCAAAATAAACTTTTAAATTTCTTAAAAAATACTGGTTGAATTTGAATTTCAAAATCAACATCAAAATTTAAAAAGTTATTAACTGTGGATACCGACATTTTCTTATTTCTAAACCGTGATATGATGAATCAATTAATTCAATTTGAATTTATGGAAGGTAAATTATTCTATTAAAATTCAATGTATTTTCTTAAATTACATATTATCCACACCTACTAAATTTAAGTAATCTTCTATATATAATATTCAAGCTCAAGAAAATGTAATGCCCACAATCTGCCACGTGGCTTTATGACGTGGAATTCCACTCATCGATTTTTCATTCTTTCTTAATTAATAACAATTTATACATCTTTAAATTATATCGAATTTCACTTTCATTGCAGAATATTCTGATTTCGTATTTCAATCCCAAATATGAATATTCTGGTTTCGAATTTAAAATTCAAATTTAAAATTTCTGATTTTATTTTATAATAACAAGTTAATTATTAGAGTATAACATTATTACCTTATTTCCATATATTTTGTTTTAATTTTTAAAATCCTTATATAACTCAATTAGAGAAAAGAAAGATTAGAAGAGTCGGATTTCAATTTTCATAAATAATTCCTTATAACGTAGAATTTCACGTGGCTGTATTTAATAGGTTGACTTAACTAATTCAATTTGAATTTTTCAAAATAAACTTTTAAATTTCTTTAAAAATTTTTGTTGAATTTGAATTTCAAAATCAACTTCTAAATTTAAAAAGTTATTAAATGTGGATACCGACATTTTCTTATTTCTAAACAGTGATATGATGAATCAATTAATACAATTTGAATTTTTGGAAGGTAAATTATTCTATTAAAATTCAATGTATTTTCTTAAATTACATATTATCCACACCTAATAAATTTAAGTAATCTTCTATATATAATATTAAACCAGAATAAAATGCAATGCCAACATCCTGCCACGTGGCTTTATGACGTGGAATTCCACGCGACGGTTTCTCATTCGTCTTTAATTAATAATAATTTATACATTTAGAAATTATATCGAATTTCACTTTCAATGCAGAATATTTTGATTTCGGATTTCAATCCCAACTTTGAATATTCTGATTTTGAATTTCAAATTCAAACTTAAAATTTCTGATTTTATTTTATAATAAGAGGTTAATTATTAGAGTATAACATTATTACCTTATTTCCATAAATTTTGTTTAAATGTTTAAAATTTCTTATATAACTCAATTAGGGAAAAGAAAGATTAGAAAAGTCGGATTTCAATTTCTTTAAATCAATTCCTTATAACGTAGAATTTCACGTAGCTGTATTTAATAGGTTGACTTAACTAATTCAATTTGAATTTTTCAAAATAAACTTTTAAATTTCTTAAAAAATACTGGTTGGATTTGAATTTAAAAATCAACTTATAAATTTAAAAAGTTATTAACTGTGAATACCGACATTTTCTTATTTCTAAACTGTGATATAATGAATTAATTAGTTCAATTTGAATTTTTGGAAGGTAAATTATTCTATTAAAATTCAATGTATTTTCTTAAATTACATATTATCCACTCCTACTAAATTTAAGTAATCTTCTATATATAATATTAAAGGAGAAGAAAATGAAATGCCCACAGCCTGCCACATGGCTTTATGACGTGGAATTTCACGCGACAGTTTCTCATTCGTCCTTAATTAATAATAATTTATACATCTTGAAATTATATCAAATTTCACATTCAATGCAGAATATTCTGATTTTGAATTTCAAATTTAAAATTTCTGATTTTATTTTATAACAACAGGTTAATTATTAGAGTATAACATTAGTACCTTCTTTCTATATATTTGTTTAAATTTTTAAAATTCCTTATATAATTCGATTAGAGAAAAGAAAGATTAGAAGAGTTAGTCGAATTTCAATTTTCATAAATCAATTCCTTATAACGTAGAATGTCATGTGGCTGTAATTAATAGGTTGACTTAATTAATTCAATTTGACTTTTTCAAAATAAATTTTAAATTTCTTAAAAAATACCGGTTTAATTTGAATTTCAAAATCAACTTCTAAATTTAAAAAGTTATTAACTGTGGATATCGACATTTTCTTAATTCTAAACTGTGATATGATGAATCAATTAATTCAATTTGAATTTTTGGAAGCTAAATTATTCTATTAAAATTCAATGTATTTTCTTAAATTACATATTATCAACTCCTACTAAATTTAAGCAATCTTCTATATATAATATTAAAGCAGAAGAAATTGCAATGCCCACAACGTGTCACATGACTTTATGACGTGGAATTTCACGCTACGGTTTCTCAATCGTCCTTAATTAATAACAATATATACATCTTGAAATTATATCGAATTTCACTTTCCTTGTAGAATATTCTGATTTCGAATTTCAATCCAAAATTTGAATATTCTGATTTCGAATTTTAAATTCGAATTTAAAATTTTATTTTATAATAACAGATTAATTATTAGACTATAATATTATTACCTTATTTCCATATATTTTGTTTAAATTTTTAAAATTCCTTATATAACTCAATTAGAGAAAAGAAAGATTCAGAGAGTCTATCTGATTTCAATTTCCATAAATCAATTCCTTATAACGTAGAATTTCACGTGGTTGTATTTAATAGGTTGACTTAATTATTTCAATTTGAATTTTTCAAAGTAAACTTTTAAATTTCTTAAAAAATACTGGTTGAATTTGAATTTCAAAATCAACTTCTAAATTTAAAAAGTTATTAACTGTGGATACCGACATTTTCTTATTTCTAAACTGTGATATGATAAATCAATTAATTGAATTTGAATTTTTGGAAGGTAAATTATTCTATTAAAATTCAATGTATTTTCTTAAATTACATATTATCCAATCCTACTAAATTTAAGTAATCTTCTATATATAATATTAAAACAGAAGAAAATGCAATGCAGAATTTCAAATTCAAATTTAAAATTTCTGATTTCAGATTTCAATCCCAATTTGAATATTCTGATTTCGAATTTCGAATTTCAAATTCAAATTTAAAATTTCTGATTTTTTTTAATAATAACAGGTTAATTATTATAGTATAACATTATTACCTTATTTTCATATATTTTGTTTAAAATTTTAAAATTCCTTATATAACTCAATAAGAGAAGAAGAAAAAAAAAGATTAGAAGAATCGAATTTCAATTTCCATAAATCAATTCTTTATTGCGTAGAATTTCACGTGGCTGTATTCAATAGGTTGACTTAACTAATTCAATTTGAATTTTTCAAAAATAAGCTTTTAAATTTCTTAAAAAATACTGGTTGAATTTTAATTTCAAAATCAACTTCTAAATTTAAAAAGTTATTAACTGTGGATACAGACATTTTCTTATTTCTAAACTGTGATATGATGAATCAATTAATTCAATTTGAATTTTTGGAAGCTAAATTATTCTATTAAAATTCAATGTATTTTCTTAAATTACATATTATCCACACCTACTGAATTTAGGTAATATTCTATATATAATATTAAAGCAGAAGAAAATGCAATGCCCTTATCCTGCCACGTGACTTTATTACGTGGAATTCCTCGCGGCGTTTTCTCATTCGTCCTTAATTAAGAATAATTTATACGTCTTGAAATTATAACGAATTTCACTTTCAATGCAGAATATTCCGATTTCGAATTTCAATCCCAAATTTGAATATTCTAATTTTGAATTTCAAATTCAAATTAATTTTTTTATTTTAGTTTATAATAACAGGTTAATTATTAGAGTATAACATTATTACCTTATTTCCATATATTTTGTTTAAATTTTTAAAATTCCTTATATAACTCAATTATAGAAAAGAAAGATTAGAATAGTCAATCGGATTTCAATTTCAATAAATCAATTCCTTATAACGTAGAATTTCACGTGGCTGTATTTAATAGGTTGACTTAATTAATTCAATTTGAATTTTTCAAATTAAAATTTTAAATTTCTTAAAAAATACTTGTTGAATTTGAATTTCAAAATCAACTTCTAAATTTAAAAAGTTATTAACTGTGGATACCGATATTTTCTTGTTTCTAAGCTGTGATATGTTGAATCAATTAATTCAATTTGTATTTTTGGAAGCTAAATTATTCTATTAAAATTCAATGTATTTTCTTAAATTACATATTATCCACTCCTTCTAAATTTAAGTAATCTTCTATATATAATATTAAAGAAGAAGAAAATACAATGCCCGCTGCGTGGCTTTATGACGTAGAATTTCACGCGGCGATTTCTCATTCGTCCTTAATTAATAATAATGTATACATCTTGAAATTATATCGAATTTCACTTTCAATGCAGAATATTCTGATTTCGGATTTCAAAATCCCAAATTTGAATATTTTGATTTCGAATTTCAATTTCAAATTTAAAATTTCTGATTTTATTTTATAATAAGAGGTTAATTATTAGAGTATAAAATTATTACCTTATTTCCATATATTTTGTTTAAATTTTTAAAATTCCTTATATAACTCAATTAGAGAAAAGAAATATTAGAAGAGTCGAATTTCAATTTCCATAAATCAATTCCTTATAACGTAGAATTTCACGTGGGTGTATTTAATAGGTTGACTTAATTAATTCAATTTGAATTTTTCAAAATAAAATTTTAAATTTCTTAAAAAATACTGGTTGAATTTGAATTTAAAAATCAACTTCTTAATTTAAAAAGTTATTAACTGTGGATACCGACATTTTCTTATTTCTAAACTGTGATATGATCAATCAATTAATTCAATTTGAATTTTGGAAGCTAAATTATTCTATTAAAATTCAATGTATTTTCTTAAATTACATATTATCCACTCCTACTAAATTGAAGTAATTAATTAAAATTAAAATTATTTCCATAATTACATATTAACTTCACTAAATTAAAACAATCTCTAATCTTTGACTGATTTAATTTTCGTATGTATTTTTTATATGTAAATTTCCAAAATTAATTCTCTTTTGACTATAGAATTAGATTTTCGATTTTCTATCATAATTCCGTTTTTTCGTTTAAAAATTTAATGTGTATAAAATTAAAAAAATTCCTTAATTACATATTAACTTCACTAAATTAAAACAATCTCTAATCTTTGACTGATTTAATTTTCGGATGTAACTTTTTATATGTAAATTTCTAAATTTAATTCTCTTTTGATTATAGAATTAGATTTTCGATTTTCTATCATAATTCAATTTTTTTCGTTTAAAAATTTAAATGTGTATTTCTTCTTTATTTTATGCGCATAGATAAACTTCAATCTAATTCTCCTTTGCTTTATCTCAATCTCATTCCATTCGAAATTTAAATATCTATCTCTTCCATATGTGTATAGATAAATTTCAATTTGCATCAGAAAATGCAAATCAGATATATAAATCTCTCTTTTGCAGATTTTACGTCACCGAATAAACCAATATTCCCCGACGTTGTTGAACAAATAATCTATTCCAACTTTCGATTCCAAAAGTTTGTACACAAGCAATGGTATTGTTACTACTCTTTTCCATTCAACATACTCTCTTTCTAAACTAAATCTAAATTCATAAGTCGAGTGAGCCTAAATTTAATGTTGAGAAAATTTTATAGCATATATGGATTGGCCTTACTAGCACTGCTGATCTATGATGGTCGTAAAGTAAAATTATTCCCCCTCCCTTTAGTATAGGATAATTTGATTACTACTATACAACTTAATTAGTGACATACGATTGGAACCGATTAGAACGATGCTGCGTATATGGAACAAAAGCTCAAGGGCAATGCAATCCTTTCGTTACTTCATTTAAAAATGCTACAAGAGCTTCTTTGCAAGGTATTTTTCACTATTAATTTTTTAATTATTACATCCAGAATATAATGGTATATGCTACATGACGCGCCCCGAACCGTGGTCCTACTTGGCCCACGCCCGGGACACGCTCGGAAGACGCCTTTATTTTAAAAACTTTTCGAAATGTCCTTTCTCAATTTTGTCAATATACAAAACCTGTTTAACATAAAGAACTTTCATAACATACCATTAAAGGTAGAAACATTTAACTTGGAAATCCAAACTTTAGGCTTTACAAACCACATACAACTTCTTTACAAACCAAGGAACATAATTCCCAAAATATAAAATATTTACAATATCTAAAGAGTTTCAAAATACATAACATAACATCTCAAGTCTCGGGTATACTAACCCCTTGGTTCTACATTTATATAATGTAAACTAACAACAAAATACCTTTTCCAAAATAAAATCCAACTCGGCGCCCTCTCCGTGCTCAACGTGGCCTATGCCCTGGCTCGCCTCTATCTAAGAAAGCAATAAAAGGACGGGGTGAGAAAAATCTCAGCAAGCTATTATATATGCAACAATATGCTATGCAATCACATTATGAAAGCATATAATATCAACTCCTCATATATATATCACAATCTTGTCAACAAAAAGAGGGATATATACCATAACACATAAGTGAAATAATATAACACTTAGAAGGATACTGAGCCCAGGTTTCATCCCAAAAGGATATCTCAATCTGAGCAGCATCAACAACTGAAGAAGCGGTTCCGGAACCCATTAACAATATCAACAATACGGGTGAAAATGACACAAAGTCATACCCCAATGTGCAACTAGACTTTACCCACAAAGGGGAGCTAGCTCACAACCCAAACCATGGCCAATGGCAGGGAAAAAGGGACCCAGTGTATGAATTATAATGAACTCGGATCGGGTGCCATTATAATCCCATACCACTGCCCAATAATCAAGTACCAACTGGACTTTAAATAAAAGCACAGTAATACATACTTGCTTTAAACACTCACTATATGATTCCAAAGTAGGGAACCATACCAATATAACATATCAAAATGATAGCAAGATGATAACAAGTATCCATCATAAGTAACAATGGCTAAACAATCCTTGAACCAATTCAATTTAACTTATGATTCCAAAGTAGGAAACCCTAACAAGCACACCATAAAAGATGTCAAACAAGTCCAAAATGTGAAACACATAAGGTCTACACACTTACTATAACCATTCAAGGATGTATCATCAACCATATAAGGATATCAAGCAAGTTAGGTTTCATGGAATCAAGTATTCCAACCTACTTTAACCAAGTATTTAACTATCTTCCAAATATCACAATTGATAAGTAAAGACATCCTTTTGTAGCTCATATGTTGTACTTGGATTATAGTGTTCAATTGGGTAAATATGTGTTAAATAGTTGGACCAACATGGCTTAGAAAAAGATTCAGCAAAACAGGGCAGGGCACGACTCGTGCCCCTAATCTGCACGAGTGCACTTTTTCTCACGACTCGTATAACGAATGACTGAAAGGGGGATGACTCGTGACCAGGGGCACGAGTCGTGCCCTTCAGCAAAATTCAGCATTTAAGCTGAAACATCAGCAACCTATTTTGAACATTTACAAGTCCATTTTTCCGACTCAAATAACAACACCAAAACCCAACTTTCAGTTCAACACAACACACTTTACTTCAAACCATTTCCAACCAAGCCAAAGACCGATTTTACCATTCCAAAATCAACCAAATACAATTTCTACCATTTTAAACTCAAGAAAATTGGTTCAAAACAACATGCAACAATTATATCATCTTTAAACACTAAATGAGCATACTATGAAGGAAAATATAATAACTTACCTCAAAATTAAAATGACAAACTTCCACTTCTAATCGGATGAAAATGCTCCCCTTTTCCTCCCGAACATATAGAAACGAACGGATCGAAGAACTGATTTTTCTTGAATTTAGGAAGGATTTTTAAAATGGATTACTAGGTTTTGGTTTTAGAACAAAGGAAGAACTTGCTGGGAAAAGGCTTTTGTTAAAATGAAATTGACTTCTCAATTAAACAACAAGGATAAACATGGCTTTATTTCCACCTAGACTCCTTCATGAACTAAGCATTTCCCTTTTAAAATTCTTAAGTTCCAATATATTCACTTAAGCACCTCATATAGTTTAAAAGTTTATTAATTAAATTTCAAATATCATTATTTCACTACACTACTCCTAATATTTTTATTTAGACATTAATTAATTATTTTTAATTCATTAACATACTTAAAATATCATATAAGTTATAAAAATGTTAAACTAACACATAATTGCCACAACAAAATGCGAAACATATAAATGAAATGCAACGCATGCTATAATCACGATTAAGAATTTATCAAATAATGCCTAGGATTAGGGTCGTGACAATCACTCCCCCTAAAAGAAAATTCGACCCGAATTTTAGCTTACTTACCAAGAAGATCAAACAACCAAGGATATTTCTGTTCCATCTCCTCCCGAAGTTCCCAAGTTGATTCCTCCAAACGACTCTAAAGAGGGGAATACTCTTATTCCTCAACTCATGAACCTTAGTATCAATCACTTGAACCGATTGCTCCACGTATGACATATCTGGTTCAATATCGTTGGGTATTCTCGGCAACACATGAGAGGGGTCATACACATACTTGCGAAGCATTGAGACATGCAATACATTATGCATCTTCCCAAAAGAAGGAAGCAACGCAACACGATAGGCAAGACTTCCCACTCTTTCCAAAATCTCAAAAGGCCCAATGAACCTCAGAGCTAGCTTACCCTTCTTACCATATCTCTTAATTCCCACCTTGGGCCAAACCTTCAAAAACACAAAGTCGCCTATTTGGAACTCAAGGTCTCGCCTTCTCTGATCGGCATAGCTCTTCTGTCTACTTTGGGCCGTCTTCAATCGATTCCGAATAATCTTGACTTTATCAACTGAATCCCGAACCATATCAATACCCCAAAGCTTGGCTTCACCAACTTCATCCCAACAAATCGGAGATCTGCACTTCCTCCCGTATAAAGATTCATAAGGGGCCATCTCTATACTCGACTGATAGCTATTATTATAAGAAAACTCAACAAACGGTAGGTGAACATCCCAAGATTTCGAGAAGTCAACTGAACAAGCTCGCAACATATCTTCAAGAATCTGAATTGTTCTCTCGGATTGGCCATCAGTTTGAAGATGAAGCGCCGTGCTAAATCTCAATTCTGAACCCAAAGCCTTTTGTAATGCCTGCCAAAATCTGGAAGTAAATCTAGGATCACGATCTGACACAATTCTAACCGGTACCCCGTGAAATTTCACTATCTCGTGAATATATAACTTCGCAAGCCTTTCCATCGAATAGCTAATGTCAATAGGCAAGAAATGAGCGGACTTCGTCAATCTATCCACAATCACCCAAACGGCATCATGCTTCTTACTAGTACGAGGCAATCCCGTGACAAAATCCATCATTATATGCTCCCACTTCCACTCCGGAATCTCTAACGGCTGAAGCAACCCGACGGGTCTTTGATGCTCGGCTTTAACTTGTTGACACGTCAAACACTTTGATACATAATCCGCTATTTCTCTCTTCATATTATTCCACCAAAAATGTTGCTTCAAATTTTGGTACATCTTGGTACTCCCGGGATGAATAGTATACTTGGACTTGTGGCCTTCATCAAGAACTTGGCACTTCACCTCATCAAGATTAGGCACACACAATCGACCTTTAAATGTCAATACTCCATCGGAATTAAGAGAAAAATCTTTGAATTTTCCATCTATAACTTTATCCACGATTTTCTTCAACTCGGAATCATCCTTTTGAACCTCCTTTATTTGTTGAATCAAGGTTGGCAACGCAATGATATTCACAAATATAGCTCCATGCCTCGACTCCCGGGGACACCAATCTCGAGCATCCTCTAACAGCTTCCATTCCCGAACCATCATTGAGGCTACATACGACTTTCTACTAATAGCATCCGCCACCACATTTACTTTTCCCGGATGATAAGAAATGGTACAATCATAGTCCTTCAAAAGTTCCATCCATCTACGCTGCCTATTGTTCAACTCCTTCTGAGAGAAAAGATACTTCAGGCTCTTATGATCCGTGAAAATCTCAAACTTCGCTTCGTAAAGGTAATGCTTCCATTTGTGCAACGCAAAGACAATCGCTGCAAGCTCCATGTCGTGGGTGGGATAATTCTATTCACAAGAAGTTAACTTCCTCGATGCATAAGCAATGACCTTCCCATTTTGCATCAAAACACACCACAAACCTTCCTTCGAAGCATCACAATATATCACCAAACCATCATTCCCATTTGGCAAAACAAGAATAGGTGCCGAAGTTAACCTCTTCTTCAATTCCTCAAAACTAGCTTGACACTTATCATTCCACACAAACGGTATATTCTTCTGAGTCAACTGAGTCAAAGGTGTAGCAATCTTTGAAAACCCTTTTTATGAACCTTCGATAATACCTGGCTAAACCCAGAAAACTTCGGATCTCAGTGACTGTTTTCGGCCTCTTCCAACTAACAACGGCTTCAATCTTGGAAGGATCAACATTAATTCCCTTCTTTGACACCACATGGCCTAGAAAAGAAACCTCCTCGAGCCAAAAAACATACTTACTAAACTTGGCAAATAACTTCTTCTCTCGTAGCACCGCCAAAACCATTGGCAAGTGTTATTCATGCTCCTCCCGAGATTTAGAATATACGAAAACACAACCACAAAAGTATCTAAATAAGACTTGAAAACCCGGTTCATCAAATCTATAAAAACGTCTGGAGCATTTGTTAACCCAAAAGACATGACAAGAAATTCAAAATGACCATACCGGGTACGAAAAGCAGTCTTGGAAACATCATCTGAACGGACCTTCAACTGATGATATCCGTTTCTCAAGTCAAGCTTCGAAAAGATTGCCGCACCTTGAAGGGCACAAATGAGGCATCAATATGAGGCAAAGGATATTTGTTCTTCACCGTCACTTGGTTCAACTACCGATAATCAATGCACAATCTCAATGACCCATCTTTCTTCCTAACAAACAACACTGGAGCTCCCCACGGTGAAATACTAGGTCGGATGAATCCCCGATCAAGCAACTCTTGCAACTGAGCCTTCAACTCTTTCAATTCAGCTAGGGCCATTCTATAAGGTGCCTTAGATATTGGAGTTGTACCTGGCAGCAAATCAATCCCAAACTCTATCTCCCTATCTGGAGGCATCACATACTCAGAAGAGAACACATCCGGAAACTCTTTAACTACCGGTACATCCCCAAATTCAGGCAACACTTTAGTAGTATCAAGAACACTAGCCAAGAATTCGGTACAACCACGAAGCAATAACTTTCTAGCTTTCACATAAGAAATAACACGAATAGTCCCAACTGAAGGAATAGCCCCAAAAACAAACTTAGGCATATTCGGGACTGAAAAAGTAACAATATTCTTATGACAATCGACTAAAGCATGATACTTGCTTAGCCAATCCATACCCAAAATAACATCAAAATCATGTATAGGTAACACTACTAAATCAGCAGGTAATACATGATCACATATATGCACATTACAGGCACGTAACACTTCATCAGTTACCAAACACTCTCTCATAGGATTTGATACTTCTAGCACATAAGGCATAGACTCAACAGAAACATGAAATTGTGATGCAAAATGCATGGAAACATAAGAATGCGATGAGCCAGGGTCTATAAGTGTGCGTGCTCTCAAACTTGCTATAAAATAGTACCTCCTATGACAGTGGAGGAATCTGCTGCTTGTTGTTGATTCACAGCAAAGACCCGGCCCTGAACCTTAGGCCTCCCTGAAGCATCCCTCTTCTGCCCTTGAGAAGTCCCGGCACCACTCCCGAATGGTTGCTTCCTTGGTTTTGGACAATCCTTTTGAAAGTTCCCCAACTGACCACAATTCAAACATTTACCTTGATTCTTCCAACATTGATCCTCTAAGTGCCCCTCCTTCAGACAATGAGTACAAACTTTCTTTGGTTGATTCCCCGAAATATACCCTTGCCTTCTCACACTTGACGAACCTTGCGGCTGTCCTCGAAACTGTGATGTCATTCCTTGACCTCCTCGACTGTCTTGGCCTTGTTATTGTCTCCCTTGACCTCCTCGACTTCCGGTACTTAACACCTCAGTTTTCCTCTTATGTTCATCAATATCATGCTCAACATGGTAAGCACGATCCACCGCATCTTGAAAATCTTCAAACTTGTCGGACACTAACTGCGTTCGGATCCCTGTCTTTAATCCCCAAATGAATCTCATGGATTTTCTCTCCTCGGTTGCCACTAGATGAGTGCAATATCTAGATAACTTAGTGAGCTTGGCCACATACTGAGCCACTGTCATAAAATTCTGCTCCAAGTTAAGAAACTCCATCTCCTTTTTATCTTGATCTACTGACGGAATGAAATGCTCCTTGAACTTCCTTAAAAAATTCTCCCAAGTATACAGAACATGAGCCTCATCCCAACTTACCTTTAAAGTTCTCCACCAATGCTCCGCCGCACCAGAAAACTTGTAGGCACCGAATCTAACTCGTTCCTCCTCGGTACATCTCAACAAAACAAATATTTTCTCCATAGCTTCAATCCATCTCTCAGCCTTTGACACGTCCGGCTCACCATCATAACCAATGGGTTTAAACTTCAAGAATTGATCCAGTCCAACCCTTGGAGTTGCCTGCTCTCCTCTCTGCCTTTGATCATTCATAGCCTTCATGGCTGCCTTTAACATGTCTTGAAACATATCCCGGGTCTCCTCTCTTACATTGCCATGGTCTAAAGGTCCAGTCGGATCACCTTCAGCTCCTGCCATAAGGACTTAGTACCAGAATAAAACATTTAACGTCACTCACTCAATCCATACTACCCTCCTAGGTCATGTAGTCACTTTAGACTATCTAAACCTAAGGTTCTGATACCAAGTGATGCGCCCCAAACCGTGGTCCTACTTGGCCCACGCCCGGGACACGCTCAAAAAATGCCTTTATTTTAAAAACTTTTCGAAATGTCCTTTCTCAATTTTGTCAATATACAAAAACTGTTTAACTTAAAGAACTTTCATAACATACCATTAAAGGTAGAAACATTTAACTTGGAAATCCAAACTTTAGGCTTTACAAACCACATACAACTTCTTTACAAACCAAGGAACATAGTTCCCAAAATATAAAATACTCCCTCCGTCCCACAAAACTTTACACCATTACTGTTGAGAACGGAAAATAAGAAATAATGTTATTAAAGTAGGTGTTGTGAGTGGGAGGAGAGAGAATGAGTGGAGAGAATATTAAATTTGAAAAGTGTTGTGAGTATGACAAGTGGGTCCCATGAATAAAGAAGTATTAAAAAATTTCCTTTTTAGGAAAGTGGGACTTTAAAGTGGGACGCCCAAAATAGTAAAAGGGGTAATGTTTTATGGGACGGAGGGAGTATTTACAATCTCTAAAGAGTTTCAAAATACATAACATAATATCTCAAGTCTCGGGTATACTAACCCCTTGGTTCTACATTTATATAATGTAAACCAATAACAAAATACCTTTCCCAAAATACAACCCAACTCGGCGCCCTCTTCGTGCTCAACTGTGAATGTGTGCCCAAATTTGTGTGTTGGATTCACGCGAGTTTGAAGACATCCGGCTTAATTTGAAAAACGGAGTCGCCACGCCATTTTGATTTCCTCAAAACTTTGAAAAAAAGGATTTTATGGGTTCGGAGGTTAAGTTACCCCTTGGGAAGAACGGATCGTCGTTCACCCAAGGTGCCTTGCCGTAGCAAGTCTCCCTAGATTCCGTTTATTTTGCTTGCTTGCGTGCTTTCTTGTGTGCATGTGTTTGAATGAAAAGGGGAGGGAATGTCCCAAGTTATCTTCCGGACGTACAAACCATTTATTGGTTGTCGCTCGGGATTTCTTGGATTTTATGTATTCGGGATTTTGATCCCGTCCTCATCTTGAACTTGTGATCATCGCATTTTAACCTCGGGACTTACGTGATCGAGAGAATGACTCCCTTTTATAGTCCAAAATGAGGTTCTTTAGGAAGGAATGTCCTTAGCCCATCAATCCTACACCTTAAGACGATCGAGCTTATATGAATGCTTCATGCTCGTCTTAAGTGATAATCGGAGATATAGGGTTCAAGGTTATCCCTTTCTAAAGAGATTGTGGAACCTTCAATGGAAGGAACGATGTAAAGATAGGATCTTTACACCGGTCCGTTCCAAGGTTGCTAATGGGGACATGGGGGAATGTATGTAAAAATGTCATTTTTAGTGAAAAGATGACATTTTTGGGTTGCAAAGGATGCATTTGATTTAAAGAAGTGATCTTTATTGCAAAGGATGCATTTTGAATGTAAAGACATGATTTTTATGCAAAGGATGCATTTTTATGGGGAAATTAGGGCTTAGTATGCAAAGGATGCATAAAGATTGCATTTTGAAAGCAAAGGATGCATTTTTTTTTATAAAGGAATGACCTTTAATGCAAAGGATGCATGAAAATGGATTTTATGTGCAAAGGATGCATTTTTGATATAAAGATTGCATTTTTATGAGCAAATGATGCATAAAGATGACATTTTTATGTAAAAAAGAGATTTTTAGGTGCAAAGGATGCACCTTTGAGTATAAAGATTACATTTTTAATGGCAAATGATGCCTAATTCATGCAAAGGATGCAAAGGGAAAAAGGGGGAATGATAAAGATATGATCTTTAATACTAACTACCAAGTCCCAAGCAAAGATAATAACAATATATGAATGCAAGGAGCAATTTAATTCACATATAGCAATTAGAATGCAAGGTTAGGGAGTGAGAAGTTACCAATGGTGGCCTCTTCTTCTTTGGGTTGAACAAGGTGGAAGGACCAACTTTGGGATCTTCAAGGAGGAGGGAGGAGGCTTCTTGGCTTGCTTCTTCAACCCTTGGGATTCCCAGCAGTCTTGAGGAGTGTTCTTGAGTCTGAATATGGAGTGTGGTGTGTGTTTTTCGTATGTAAAATGGGTAGAGGAGGGCTCTATTTATAGGCAGTCTGGGAATCGCCAATGAAGCCGTGCGGCCAGAGACCCTTGGCTAATGCAGCCGTGCGGCATTATCCCTTGTGACTCAGCATGTTTCTAGAATCATGCAAGGTGGCCATTCTAGAAGTTTTCCCAAATTAATAAAAACGTGTTTCTTAATTGGGAAGCTTTCCTTTCAGCCTTTACATGATTTGGAACAGTTCCGAAATTGTTCCGGAACTCCAGGAAAGTCCGGGGAGTTACCGGGAAATTTACCGGAATTGCCGGGGAAATTAACCGGAAGGCATGAGCCAGATTTGGATACTTACATCAACGTGGCCTATGCCCTGGCTCGCCTCTATCTAAGAAATCAATAAAAGGACGGGATGAGAATAATCTCAGCAAGCTATTATATATGCAACAATATGCTATGCAATCACATTATGAAAGCATATAACATCAACTCCTCATATATATATCACAATCTTGTCAACACAAAGAGGAATATATACAATAACACATAAGTGCAATAATATAACACTTAGAAGGATACTGAGCCCAGGTTTCATCCCAAAAGGATATCTCAATCTGAGCAGCATCAACAGCTGAAGAAGCAGTTCCGAAACCCATTAACAATATCAACAATACGGGTGAAAATGACACAAAGTCATACCCCAATGTGCAACTAGACTTTACCCACAAAGGGAAGCTAGCCCACAACCGAAACCATGGCCAATGGCAGGGAAAAAGACACCCAGTGTATGAATTATAATGAACTCAGCTCGGGTGCCATTATAATCCCGTACCACTGCCCAACAATCAAGTACCAGCTGGACTTTAAATAAAAGCACAGTAATACATACTTTCTTTAAACAATCACTATATGATTCCAAAGTAGGGAATCATACCAATATAGCATATCAAAATGATAGCAAGATGATAACAAGTATCCATCATAAGTAACAATGGCTAAACAATCCTTTACCAATTCAATTTAACTTAGGATTCCAAAGTAGGGAACCCTAACAAGCACACCATAAAAGATGTCAAACAGGTCCAAAATGTGCAACATATAAGGTCTACACACTTACTATAACCATTCAATGATGTATCATCAACCATATAAGGATATCAAGCAAGTTAGGTTTCATGGAATCAAGTATTCCAACCTACTTTAACCAAGTATTTAACTATCTTCCAAATATTACAATTGATAAGTAAAGACATCCTTTTGTAGCTCATATGTTGTACTTGGATTATAGTGTTCAATTGGGTAAATATGTGTTAAATAGTTGGACCAACATGGCTTGGAAAAAGATTCAGTAAAACAGGACAGGGCACGACTCGTGCCCCATGGCACGACTCGTGCCCCTAATTTGCACGAGTGCACTTTTTCTCACGACTCGTATCACGAATGACTGAAGGGGGGATGACTCGTGGCCAGGGGCACGACTCGTGCCCTTCAGCAAAATTCAGCATTTAAGCTTAAACATCAGCAAGCTATTTTGAACATTTACAAGTCCATTTTTTCAACTCAAATAACAACACCAAAACCCAACTTTTAGTTCAACACAACACACTTTACTTCAAACCATTTCCAACCAAGCCAAAGACCAATTTTACCATTCCAAAATAAACCAAATACAATTTCTACCATTTTAAACTCAAGAAAATTGGTTCAAAACAACATGCAACAATTATATCATCTTTAAACACTAAATGAGCATACTATGAAGGAAAATATAATAACTTTCCTCAAAATTAAAATGACAAACTTCCACTTCTAATCGGATGAAAATGCTCCCGTTTTCCTTCCGAACATATAGAAACGAACGGATCGAAGAACGGATTTTTCTTGAATTTAGGAAGGAATTTTAAAATGGATTACTAGGTTTTGGTTTTGGAACAAAGGAAGAACTTGCTGGGAAAAGGCTTTTGTTCAAATGAAATTGACTTCTCAATTAAACAACAAGGATAAACATGGCTTTATTTCCACCTAGGCTCCTTCATGAACTAAGCATTTCCCTTTTAAAATTCTTAAGTTCCAATATATTCACTTAAGCACCTCATATACTTTAAAAGTTTATTAATTAAATTTCAAATATCATTATTTCACTACACTACTCATAATATTTTCATTTAGACATTAATTAATTATTTTTAATTCATTAACATACTTAAAATATCATATAAGTTATAAAAATGTTAAACTAACACATAATTGTCACAACAAAATGCGAAACATATAAATGAAATGCAACGCACGCCATAATCACGATTAAGCATGTATCAAATAATGTCTAGGATTAGGGTCGTGACACTACATCCGTCCCATAATAAATGCTTATATATTTTTCTTGAAGAAGAACAAATATGACCATTTAATTTGAGAAAGAAAGAGTATAGTATATTATCATGGTACTGTTGGACTTTATGTATGGCTTCTCAAGAACTTAACAGAAAATCTGACGGAGAAAATAACGGAGATTGGGAAAACTAGAAACAAGTCGAGTCTTGTATTATATACAATCTCCGTAAGAGTTATTTGTCCCGCACAGGTGCTTACGGTTGTATGACAAAACTCTAGTAAGATAAAACGACTTACTATTAGTTATAAGGAGCACTCCAATATAACTAATCTAACGAACAACAAAGGTTTTAGAACTTTGGACTTGAAAGATTGAATGCAACAATATGCTATGATTTGGCTATGTTAATCTATCTCTCTAGAGGGTTGGAAAGGCTCAAATGACTGTATATTTTTAATTGAAATTCGGAGGAGGAGGTATATATAGAGAGCCAAGGGGTTTGTGTCTTTTCCCACGAAGAGACACAACTTTCTGTTTGAAATAGTGCCTGTTCAGGATCTGCTCGGCCGAGTCAAGGAACTCGCACGGCCGAGCACCAGGCTGCACGGCCGAGTCAAGAGACTTGCACGGCCGTGCAAATCATACTGCTCGGCCGAGCATACTTGTGCCTCGCCCGAGCAAGCTAGTCCAGAGACTTTTTGCCTATTTCTGTGCTCTGCTCGGCCGAGTCAAGGACTCTGCTCGGCCGAGCACATCAAACAAAACTAAACACCCTTTAATTAACTCTCGTTAAGTTACAAAAGACCATTGTCATTAATTCTCATTCACCCTAAATGGTTTTGAGACATTAAATGAGTTTAATAATCTACAACAAATGTAGAATACATTTTGTAACTAGTTCCGTTAACACATAACGAACTTCCGTTAGAAATCTAGGTTAACGTTAAGTCAAACTTAACTTTCCGTTACCCATTTCCAACAATCCCCCACATGAATGACAATTAATGCATGAATGCAATTTCGTCCAAAATTCCGGCGAACTATTATTACATCGGGATAGATAGCTTGTGGCCTTGAATCTTCCCTAGTGAAATATTATCGGATATACTAGCCATTTGGTAGCGAGTCGCTTTGAACCAGTGACTGTCGGGTGTATACCAAGACAATAATACTCACATAATAACAGCTCTAACAATTGTTGTTCTCACGTTTTGTCCATTTTGGCCCTGGACCGTATCTCATTCATAAGCGTTTCTTTAGAGGCGGCCTAATTACCTCTCACTTATATAGGTGATTCTCACTATAAGGAGTATCATGCACTACTCCACCCGTAGGTATAGAAATCATTAAAAGTTTTCTCAACTTAACCTTACCACTGCTGCATGTGCTTGTACTTGGATGTTCTGGGAATGAGTATTCAACATCTCCAGGTTAATAAACCGAGTTGTTGTTTCCAAGTAACTCTACTAGAACTTATAACTTGGTTGTCTCATTGAACCAAGGGCCTGGGATCTCCATTTCTCAAGGTTGAGTGTCCGCTATAAGTTCTTTTGTTGTGGGTTTTAAACCCATTCCCCTTAACAGTTTATACAGTTGATCTCGATTTATACCTTTGGTAAACGGATCCGCTAAGTTATCACATGATTTTACATAATCAATGGTGATAACGCCATTCTTGATCAACTGTCTAATGGTATTGTGTCTACGACGAATATGTCTAGACTTACCATTGTACATACTATTCTGTGCCCTTCCAATTGCTGATTGACTATCACAATGGATTAGTACAGCAGGCACAGGTTTGCTCCAACAAGGAACATCCTCCAGGAAGTTCTTAAGCCATTCTGCTTCTTCCCCAGCTTTATCTAACGCGATAAACTCAGATTCCATCGTGGATCCGGCTATACACGTTTGTTTGGAGGATTTCCATGACACTTTGCTCCTCCACCTATAGTGAATACATATCCACTTGTGGATTTAGAGTCTTTCGTGTCCGATATCCAATTGGCATCACGTATCCTTCTAATACTGCTTGGATATTTATTGTAAAGTATCCCATGGTTTAATGTATACTTTAAATATCTTAGTACTCTCATTAGTGCTTTCCAATGATCAAGTACTAGGATTGCTTGTGAACCTACTTAGTTTGCTCATCGAATATGCAATGTCTCGGACGAGTACAATTTGTTAAGTACATCGATCGCCAATTATTCTTGCATATTCCAGTTGAGAAACTGGTTCCCCTTTGTTCTTGGCTAAATGTAGAGCCAAGTCTACAGGTGTCTTAGCCGGAGGGTCATCAAAGACATTGAATTTCCGAAGAACATTCTCTAGGTAATGGGATTGTGAAAGAACTAATCCTTCAGATGTTCTAGAGATCTTTATCCCTAATATTACATCAGCTAATCCCATGTCTTTCATGTCAAAGTTCTTCTTTAACATGCCTTTGGTATTCATGATTAAATCATGATTACTTCCCATTATGAGCATGTCGTCTACATAAAGACAAACGATAACGAATGATTCAGATGTTCCTTTAATGTAGACACATTTGTCACATTCATTAATCTTGAATCCATTCGATAACATAGTTCTGTCGAACTTCTCATGCCATTGTTTAGGTGCTTGTTTTAGTCCATACAAGGACTTTACAAGTTTACACACCTTTCGTTCTTTACCAGGAACCACGAACCCTTCGGGTTGTTCCATGTAAATTTCTTCATCAAGTTCTCCATTTAGGAAAGCAGTCTTCACATCCATTTGGTGTATCTCAAGATTATGCACTGCTGCAATAGCTATGAGAACACGAATTGATGTGATCCTTGTGACAGGGGAGTATGTATCGAAGAAATCATATCCCTCTTTCTGTCTAAAGCCTTTGGCAGCTAGCCTAGCTTTGTACTTTTCGATAGATCCATCTGCCTTATACTTCCGTTTAAGGATCCATTTGCAACCTAATGGTTTGCAACCTGGAGGGAGATCAACTAATTCCCAAGTATTGTTGAGCATTATGGATTCTATTTCACTGTTAATAGCTTCCTTCCAGAACGAACTATCCGGACCGGACAAAGCTTCTTTAACAGTTGATGGTTCGTTTTCTAACATGTAAGATAGAAAATCAGGACCAAAAGTCTTTTCCACTCTTGCCCTTTTGCTACGTCTCGGTTCTTCATCTTCTATTTGAGAAGGACCGGTTGTAGACTCATATGTTCTCTTACTAGAACCTACATCTTTCCTGTCCTTAACCGGAAAAATGTTTTCAAAGAATACCGCATTCCTTGATTCTATAGTAGTTCCTACATGCATATCAGGAATGTCCGATTTGTGCACTATGAAACGGTAGGCACTACTATTATTGGCATATCCAATAAAGATACAGTCAATGGTCTTTGGACCAATCTTGACTTGTTTCGGCTTAGGTACTTCAACCTTGGCCAAACACCCCCACACTTTAAGGTATTTAAAACATGGCCTACGATTGTGCCACAATTCATAGGGCGTTTTATCAATACCTTTCTTGGGTATTTTATTAAGAACATAATTAGAAGTGAGTATTGCTTCCCCCCACAAGTTATCGGGTAAGCCTGAACTGATCAAAAGCGCGTTCATCATTTCTTTGAGAGTACGGTTTTTGCGTTCAGCAACTCCATTAGATTGAGGGGTATATGGAGCCGTTGTTTGATGAATTATGCCGGATTCCCAACATAATCCTTCAAACGGTGCTTCATATTCTCCACCTCTATCGCTTCTAATTTTCTTAATTTTCAAGTTAAGTTGATTCTCAACTTCTTTCTTATAAGTCTCAAAAGCCCCTAAGGCTTCATCCTTACTTCTTAAGAGATAGACATAGCAATACTTAGTGCAATCATCTATAAATGTAATGAAGTACTTTTTACCTCCTCGAGTTTGCACTAGTTTTAAATCACATATGTCGGTGTGAATTAACTCGAGAGGAGTCGTGTCTCTTTGTATGGCATTAAATGGTGACTTAGTCATTTTTGCCTCAACACAAACTTCGCACCTATTAGTCGAGTCGGATTTAGTCATTTGGATTAAATCTTGTCTCGCTAATTTCTTAATGGTGTCGAGGTTTACATGTCCTAATCTATCATGCCATAAATTAGAACTTTCCGACAAGTAAACATAAGGAACACAACTTTTATTCATCGCACCTTGGCGGATTACAGTCATTACATTCATTTTAAAAAGGCCCTCCTCGAGGTAACCTTTTCCAAGAAACAAACCATTCTTGGTTAGTACAAATTTGTCGGATTCGAATACTAGTCTAAAACCGGCCTTACTAAGCAAAGCGCCGGACACCAAATTTTTACGGATGTGGAACATGCAAAGCACATCCAACAAGGTTACTTCTTTTCCGGAAGTCATCTTCAAAATCACGTTTCCAATGCCTTGAACATCGGAGGTCGCTGAATTTCCCATGTAAAGCTTTCTTCCGGAGATGGGAGTATAGGAGGAGAAACTTTCCTTGTTACCACAAATATGGCGGGTAGCACCGGTATCTATCCACCATGATTTAGGGTTCTCCTCCAAATTTGCAACGTTGGCTTCAAACACAACCGCTGCAAAATCTAGGTCCATGTGGTCAACATTGTTCGCCTCTTTCTTCGGGAGACGACAATCCCTTGACAAGTGGCCCGGTTTGCCACAATTATAGCACGACCCCTTGAACCTTTTAGAGGTCTTCTTCTTCCCTTTCTTAGCATTCCCGGCAGTTTCGGAATGCTTTCTCTTTGTGCCACTCGTGCTAGCCTCGGCGAGATTGACCTTTGCCTCCATCTTGCCTTTAGCAACTTTGGCCTCATTCATTCTATTGTTCTCTTCTATTTGAAGACGACCAACAATGTCTTCTAAGGACATCTCCTTGCGTTTATGCTTGAGATAGTTCTTGAAGTCCTTCCACGAAGGAGGCAACTTTTCAATGATAGAAGCCACCTTAAATGGATCATTCATGATCATCCCCTCGGCATCAAGCCCATGTAGAATGATTTGGAATTCATCTACTTGAGTTGTTACCGATTTGGAATCGACCATCATGAAGTCAAGATACTTACCGACGACAAATTTCTTTGACCCGGCATCCTCAATCTTGTACTTTCTTTCCAAGGTGTCCCACAACGCCTTGGCTAACTCGACTGTACTATACACATTGTATAGTGCATCGTCAAGTCCATTCAAGATATAGTTTTTACATAGAAAGTTACCGTGAGCCCAAGCCTCCTTTGCCATTTGCCTTTGAGGGTCCGGATCACCTTTTTCTACCGCCGGAGGATCTTCCTTTAAGAAGCGGTGCAAGCTTAGGGTGGTCAAGTAGAAGAGCATCTTCTGTTGCCATCTCTTGAAATCCACACCGGTGAATTTCGCGGGTTTCTCACCATGACTGATGTGATGAGTTGTAGGAGCGGGAGCAACGTTGTTGAATGTAGTATCACCTTGTGATGGAGGCGTCACATTCCCTTGACTAGATGAAGTGGTGTCTTTCTCGTTTGCCATCTCTTGAAGAAGCGTAAAATAACTCTTACGATTGTTGGACTTTATGTATGGCTTCTCAAGAACTTAACAGAAAATCTGACGGAGAAAATAACGGAGATTGGGAAAACTAGAAACAAGTCGAGTCTTGTATTATATACAATCTCCGTAAGAGTTATTTGTCCCGCACAGGTGCTTACGGTTGTATGACAAAACTCTAGTAAGATAAAACGACTTACTATTAGTTATAAGGAGCACTCCAATATAACTAATCTAACGAACAACAAAGGTTTTAGAACTTTGGACTTGAAAGATTGAATGCAACAATATGCTATGATTTGGCTATGTTAATCTATCTCTCTAGAGGGTTGGAAAGGCTCAAATGACTGTATATTTTTAATTGAAATTCGGAGGAGGAGGTATATATAGAGAGCCAAGGGGTTTGTGTCTTTTCCCACGAAGAGACACAACTTTCTGTTTGAAATAGTGCCTGTTCAGGATCTGCTCGGCCGAGTCAAGGAACTCGCACGGCCGAGCACCAGGCTGCACGGCCGAGTCAAGAGACTTGCACGGCCGTGCAAATCATACTGCTCGGCCGAGCATACTTGTGCCTCGCCCGAGCAAGCTAGTCCAGAGACTTTTTGCCTATTTCTGTGCTCTGCTCGGCCGAGTCAAGGACTCTGCTCGGCCGAGCACATCAAACAAAACTAAACACCCTTTAATTAACTCTCGTTAAGTTACAAAAGACCATTGTCATTAATTCTCATTCACCCTAAATGGTTTTGAGACATTAAATGAGTTTAATAATCTACAACAAATGTAGAATACATTTTGTAACTAGTTCCGTTAACACATAACGAACTTCCGTTAGAAATCTAGGTTAACGTTAAGTCAAACTTAACTTTCCGTTACCCATTTCCAACAGGTACTGGCTTCCGATACTAATTGTAATAATTGCAATGCTTACAACACTTTGTTTTGAAATGATTTTTACAGTGAAGTGAAGCATTATCATTTCTATTATACAATTACAAAAGGATCAGCCTCAATGGGATTGCAATGAAGTTAACTCTGGAGGAGAAGGAAAGAGTATCAGGTGCGAAAAAAAAAACTATTTTTTTTTCTTTAGAGGTAGCCTTTTAAATATATGATGCATTTGCTTAAATTAAATATTTAGCATTTATCCATAGTTATTATTAAGGGACAGAGTGGTTTTGGTGTACTCTAGCAAAAAGAAACAACTGCATATAACCAGGTCATGGGACTTCATGGTCTTCCCTCTAAAAGTGAATAAAAAACCATCAAAAGTGATATTATCATAGAAGATTTTTTCTCCAAAATTTGGCCTGAATATGATTATCGGGCTCAATAATATCAATGTAATGGACTTTTCGGTGCAAGAATCTTTTTTTTCACAAGTTGCATTTACTTTTTTAGCAACTTCAAATTAACTGTCATTATGCATGATTGCAGGAAAGTGAAAAATTGTGGTAAAAAAATCTGAAACACAATTTTACATCAAATATTCATTTCCTAATACATATCAAGTGTACATAAGTGGTACTCGATGATGATAAAAAAACTGTTGTCGAAGAACAAGGAAGATTACACTGCAGTGAAGAAGAGATATTGGGACTCAATTTGAGTCTTTTTATGAGATATTATAATCATAAATAATTACATGTATTTTATAATATTTAAATAAAATATTACTATATTCACTCTGTCTCATAAAAATGTTCTCATTTTTCATTTTTGTGTGTTCTAAAAAAATAGTCGTATTTTTTGTTTGATTAAAATCATGAAACTTCCAAAATCGTCAACCAAGGAAGAAGTGGAAGAGAAGAGAGTAGGAGACCAAACCAAGGAAGAAAAGAAAGTAATAAAATGATAATTTAATTTTAGTATTGAACAATTTATCAATAACTAAGAAGATTAAGAATATGAACATTTATTTTCAGACATTGCGGTTATAAGATTTAGATAAAGTTAGGGTTGCATATAAAGAAAAGATTGAATTTTACTAATTATTGATTCTTCTTGCGTGGGCCATCGTCACAAAATAAAAAATAAAATTTACAATCAAAACATAATTTTTGAATTCTTTATACACTTTCATATTCACATAAATTCATTAGTGACTCCTCCTAGGATTAAAAATCTAATGAAAAAATTATATCGAATTTCACTTTCAATGCCCACAGCCTGCCACGTGGCTTTATCTCATTTTAATGTGCATTATGTTTTTGGTTTTAAGTTTGATTTCAAATTATTGGCATTAGTTATAGTATTTGATATAGATTTTATTGATATAGATTTGGGCCTGGGAGCGGTTGCTATATGTGCAACCTGGAATTCGAAGGCGAAACATTGATCTGGACTTCGAGCACATGGCACTGGGATGCAGGTATACATATATTGTGAGGACCCCGATCCGGAACCTACACGTGTCCCGAGCTGGAGCGTCCTCGACTAACCCAAATTTCCTTAACTTTTAAAACCTTTATTTAACTTTCAAAAATAAATACAATTGTTGAAATCATTTCAAAATAAATCTACACCTTTTCACAATGAAGAAATAGTTGACTAACTTAGAAAGTAAGAAACTGGTTTAGTTACAAAACGGCCTCGGTTATAACATAAAATGAAGATTTATAAATACAATTCCGTAACTGAATTATACCACAGTACACTTTCTATACCAACCTAATCATACCCCGACAATTCCCACAATATAACTTCCAAACTCCTCACCGCCCTTACTTGGCTGGTCCACCTGTCTCGGAATCTAAAAACAGTAAAGGGAGAGGGGTGAGAATAAATCTCAGCAAGCTATTATGAATGCAGCAATATGCCATATAAGATGCAACACATAACAAGTTGCATATAACACGTTGGAAAAGCTGTAAACACCTTACATTACCTTGGTTTACCTTTTCCCGTCTGAACAGTAGTCGTACAACATTGGGTATAATAATACTCCAATCTTACAGTGAGCTGCTTAAGCAATACTCACGTCTTATAAGACCCGTTTTTCAGGGAACCAAATAAGACAGTAGCAACTCTGTAAGGCTTTTGGCTCAATACAGATGCTATACCCCATCCTGTGGCCACAGGAGGGGACGGCCACAGATATAACATAATCCGATCACATTAGGTCACACTTCCATAATTGATCGTATTATGTTATACCCCCAATGTCAGCTGATTAACACATTATCAAGCACATAATAGTTACTTGAACATAATCCACAAAAAGGGATAACAATATAGCCACATGGTAAAATATACTCATGTCCAACCAATATCATAGTGCAACATTTAAGCAATATAACCACATGGTAAAATCTACTCATGTTCAACCAATATCATTGTGCAACATTTAAGTGATACACTATACATAGCACAATCAATGAATATGAGATCAAATAAGGTAACAATATAACTGAATAATCCACACTTGGGATAACGATATAATAATATGCCACATAATCCACCCTTGGAATAACAATGTCACCATGTACCATAAATCATTCCTATGAAGTCATTACACAACCTCGGATATCCTTAATAAAGATTCATGATCTACTTCCCAAGTTCGAACCACATTGGTGAAGTACAAATCAAACTTAACAACCATTTTCCGAACAATTCCATGTTACGAGGTCTCTAAGAAGGTTCAAGCTCAATTTACCAAGTTGGAGTCACATTGGTTACGTTGCCAAACAAGGCTACCAAGCATTTTCTAGTGTCTTTATGACTACAGGTTAATTAGGTGGAAAAATGGTAGATTAAAGCGAAGAAAGGAAGCAAAAGTGGAACGGAATGGAGCGGAGACCTTTTGAGAGTAAAAAGGACTTGTGCGGTATTTTAAGAAATCAAAGGTTCAATTTATTGGAGGACCTAATGGGAATTACGGAAGAAAATGGGTAAATGCTGAAAAACAGAGTGGGTGCACACCCGGTCCTGGTGGGCGCGCACCTGGTCCTAGTGGGCGCACACCCGGTCCTGGTGGGCGCGCGCCTGGAAGTGACCAGAATGAAAGCGGGCGCACACCCGGTCCTGGTGGGCGCGCGCCTGGTATGTGCGAACAAAGGCATAAAAAGGGGGTTGCCAACTTCACCAAAACTCATTCTAAACCATTCTAATCCAAGTAAGATAGATTTAACCCACTTCCAACTTAGTTATTCTACCCATTAAACTACTACATTTCATTTTTAACATTCTTATCTCTATTTAAACCATATCATTTTACTCTTTATCACTTCCATGAACAACAACATCCTTCTACTCCATTAACCCATTCCTCAACTCCAAGAAGGTTTCCAAAGCATCACATAACCATTATAACAACAATAACAACATCAATAATCCATGAACATTTAAAGGAAGGGAAGTCATAATAACTCACCTAGAATAGGAGATGGATCATGGATTTCTTTAGCTTAATAGATTCTCCTAGTTGTCCCAAGCTCAAATGTACTCTTGGATTGAAAAATGGAGAAGATTTGGACCTAGGAGGTTCTTGGGAAGCAAGGCTTCACATTGAAGCTTCCATGGAGATTTTATAAAAGGAAATGAAATGAAGGAGAAGAAGAAGGAAGATTGAGTATAAGAATGGTGAAGGAGTAGGGGGGGCCGGTCTTGAAGGGGGGAAAAGAGTAAGAGAAGTATGGTGATGTAGTGGAAGATTTGACTAATTGGTAAGGGAGGATGAGTGAATTAGGGGGAGGCATGGCCCCCCATGCCACCCAATCCAAGGCTTTCATCAAATAATAATTTGGTCCCCTAATATTCTAAAGCATTTTAAATTAAAATCCTCCTACTCAAGTATTTATTCCACATACTATAATCCTCCTTCCACATTTTATTTATTTTCTATTTTTATATTTCCCTTTAGAACATTAGTTTATTTCCCAAACATTTCATCCTATTATAAGAATTTAGAGATATAAGTAAACATATAAAGCTAACATTAATATTAAAAGCATATAATGTTATACTAATTTAGTGCCTATGGTTAGGGTCGTTACACTCACTCCCCCTTAAAGAAAATTCGTCCCGAATTTGACTGTCACTTACCTAACTGATCAACCCGCCTCGGTTACATGTATACCTCAGACTTCAATTCCCAATTAGTCTCTTCAATGTTGTGATTCTTCCCCAAAAATTTTCTAATTCCATTAATAATATGATATTACCACTCAATGACCCAAGCATACTATACAATTATCACTAACGCGAATTTTCACGATCTCAATGAAAATATAAATAAAAGTATTACAACTTATGTCACCAAATCCATTATAATATCACATTAAAACTTCAAATACTCTATAAGCTTCTCCAAGCCAGTCTATAAGTCAAATCACCCATCTTTTCTAAAACTTCAAATGGACTAACAAACTTTGGCGCCAATTTACTTAGGCCTTGCTTCTCTAACCTCATCCCAACAAATTAGAGATCGATATTTTCTTCCCGAACAACGCCTCATACGATTTTATCTCAATGCTAGAATAATAACTGCTATTATACGCACCCAACCACTGGTAATCACACGTCCTATCAACTACTAAAATTCATTGTGCATGCCTATAGCATATCCTCAATAATAAGTGATGATTCCTCAAATTTTCACAAAGTTAAACTGAATAGCATTCCTACATTCCAAAACGATCTTTCCAACAGATGTCTACCCAATCCATTCAATACTATGGGATTTATACTATCAAACTATCTCCAAGATTTATGAGGACTTTATCAATAAATATTTCATCAAAGTATCTATACTGAGTAGAAAATACAAATCAGCTTTCTATAACAAAACAACATACCCCTCTTTACTTCCAATGTAACTCAATCACAAAATCTATCGTGATAAAACTCTCAAGTTCAATCTAGAACTCTAAATGTTCTAATAAATCTTCCAACGTCAAAATTCTATTTTCACATTTGTGATCAAACCATCTTATGTCTTGACTTACTTGAAACGAGTTAGTTCAATCATTTTATCCGTAATTCTCATAATACAACATTAAACAATTGCCCATGGAATAATAATTGGACATGCTAATAAGACCTTGATTCCATAAACGGAATATTAATCGACTATACTTCACAGTTCAATGTTCTAATTATGTTCAGGTCCAGTGACAGATAATTATTCAACTCAAATGGTTGGCCGCCCACAACGGAGCCGGTCCAACTTCAATACAAAAACCAAGTCTAATGCGACCTCCACATTAATAGCTCCACAATTTATCAAATCATTTCTCGGGTCAAAATTTTAATACAATTAATCACTATAGGGAAACTAGGTTACTTTTCTACTTGCTTCTGTACAATTTATGTCTTTAGGATACCAAGTCTTAAAAAATTTTTTTTACAACATCTTTCAGAAATCCAAAGGATAATATAAAAAGAGATTCAAAGAGACCCGAATGGTTTATTTATTTAAAACCGGCCCATACCAATTTTAATTAACTAAACCACTCACAATTTCAAGAAATTTCAAAAGATTGATAAGCTAACAAAATAACTCGAGTGATTTAATTATCTACAACCGTCCCATACCGGTGGTAGATAGTTAAATTACTCACAGATTTTAATTTACACAAAAACGATTTATTGTCCTTATTAAATCAACTATCCCCGAAGGGCACAATTGCTCATACAGAAGTTCAATATACAATTCAAAGTTTTAAAGCACATTTAAAACAATTCTAACATAATAATTTTACTTAGTTAAATTCTTTATAAGGAAACACAATCTCGGAATACTAATACTATCTTTTATAATTAACACAATAACATTCATTAAAATAGTAAACCTGGTAAATCATCCTCAATTCAATAATTCCTCAAGTTAAATATTCAACACTTTTACTTAATTTGAGTCATCTATTCCCTACCTTCGATATTGGAATTATACTTAATAACAACATTTTGTAAACATCTAGTTTCCGATCAAATACCATGATTTCCTAATAAGAAGATACAATTGGAACGCACATAGATCAATCATTCCCAAATTGCAATTAAACATTAACAGTATAAACTAACTTACCTCCCAATAACCATCAACAACTCAAAATCCGTATAACGTCTACATCTTCCAAGCATCACACCAATCCTTCATATGAGTCACGCAACTAAGTCAATCTATACGGTGTAATCATCCTAAAGTACCCCGTCTTCCAATAAGATTTATCCTCATTTTATTTTCTCAACTAATGATAATCATCTCTCAAAACAAACCATATGCATATTTTACCAATCCCTGAAGTTGGTCCTACAAGTCACCAATAACTACATCTATTATACTTCTTCACATTTACCCTATTTACCCCTCCATAACTAATACACAACCACAATTCAAAATGGTCATATTAAATACAAATGTTGTCTTAAGTATCTCCTTAGAACAAATATTCACTGTAATTGTAACACCCGAAATTCAACTAATAACCATTGAGTATCCTACTCGTTTCTAAAATCAGTCATGCAAATTATCAACAAGTGATAACGAATACTTATTGCTTACAGTTACCAGTTTGAGATCTCTATAATCTATAAATAACCACCAAGTATCATCTTTTCTAAATATAGTAATAATTTATCCTTACTGAGAATCGCTAAGCTAGTTATCTTCTTTATCAATTAATTTCTCAAGTTGAATCATTAATTCCATCATCCCAATTTGTACACTCTATCTAGGAATCCGAATACCAAAATAGTGACTTATATCAACTCAAAGCTTCAATATCCTGGTATGATACCTGATGAAAACCCATTTTTGAAACTCTCTTGAAAAACACTACTTAGTCAACTTATAGGGTGATATCACTTACAAAAATATCTGATTTCCTGTTCAAATTAGTAGCAAGAATTCAATCAATCTCTCCTTAGAGGATAAACTTATAGCACCTAAGGCAAATATATGTCAGTTCCATAAGATCTCGGACTCGCGATATTTTATAACCCATATAATCCCACTTAGACTATCACTTTCAATACTAGTCTCATATATCTAATCTCCACCAAGAGACACCAATGAATAACTAATCATGCAATTATACAACCATAAAACCACTCTTATTTAGGCCATATACCTAACCTCAACTAAGAGTTCACAAATTCATTTACCACCGTACATGAGATAACTCAAGGTTCACATAACCTTCACATTCCTTAGGCCCTACTTTCGACATTTACGCATATATAACATAATAGCAATTAATAATTTATCCGCCTCAATCACACGCGGAGGCAAATCAAACATAGATAAGGAGACTCGCTTCTTGCGACAGTCCTCCCCAAATACAACAACTACTCAAATAATTCAGGTCAATATAACAATAATTCACGGGTTGGTATATCTACCATATCCACCGGCAATCCATGCCCACATATGGACACATCACAACCACCATGATAAACAAGAATGATTCGAGGTACTCTCCCATAGGAGTAGAACCTCCAGCACATAAGGCAACTCTCGGGCCATTTATTCAAATAAAACGAAATGTAATGTCACATGAGAACGAAATGAACGGGGATTTATAAAAGTATGAAACCTAACTCCTGAGACAGGTAAAATACCTCAAATGATGGTGGAGGAATCTATCTTTCCGTAACTCACCTTTCCTTGATTCCTTGGTTGGTCAATATCATTCTCTGTCTTTGAACAAATTCCTGCATTAAACTCTCGACGTAAGTCATCGCACACTCTCACTCAGCTAGACTCTACCCGAGAACTCTAACCGAGCTCTGATACCAACTGTGAGGACCCCGATCCGGAACCTACACGTGTCCCGAGCTGGAGCGTCCTCGACTAACCCAAATTTCCTTAACTTTTAAAACCTTTATTTAACTTTCAAAAATAAATACAATTGTTGAAATCATTTCAAAATAAATCTACACCTTTTCACAATGAAGAAATAGTTGACTAACTTAGAAAGTAAGAAACTGGTTTAGTTACAAAACGGCCTCGGTTATAACATAAAATGAAGATTTATAAATACAATTCCGTAACTGAATTATACCACAGTACACTTTCTATACCAACCTAATCATACCCCGACAATTCCCACAATATAACTTCCAAACTCCTCACCGCCCTTACTTGGGCCGGTCCAATTGTCTCGAAATCTAAAAACAAGAAAGGGAGAGGGGTGAGAATAAATCTCAAAGCAAGCTATTATGAATGCAAAGAATATGCCATATAAGATGCAACACATAACAAGTTGCATATAACACGTTGGAAAAGTTGTAGAACACCTTACATTACCTTGGTTTACCTTTTCCCGTCTCGAATGATAGTCGTACAACATTGGGTATAATAATACTCCAATCTTACAGTGAGCCGTTTAAGCAATACTCACGTCTTATAAGACCCGTTTTCAGGGAACCAAATAAGACAAAAGAGCAACTACTGTAAGGCTTTTGGCTCAATACAGATGCTATACCCCATCCCGTGGCCAGGAGGGGACGGCCACAGATATAACATAATCCGATCACATTAGGTCACACTTCCATAATTGATCGTATTATGTTATACCCCCAATGTCAGCTGATTAACACATTATCAAGCACATAATAGTTACTTGAACATAATCCACAAAAAGGGATAACAATATAGCCACATGGTAAAATATACTCATGTCCAACCAATATCATAGTGCAACATTTAAGCAATATAACCACATGGTAAAATCTACTCATGTTCAACCAATATCATTGTGCAACATTTAAGTGATACACTATACATAGCACAATCAATGAATATGAGATCAAATAAGGTAACAATATAACTGAATAATCCACACTTGGGATAACGATATAATAATATGCCACATAATCCACCCTTGGAATAACAATGTCACCATGTACCATAAATCATTCCTATGAAGTCATTACACAACCTCGGATATCCTTAATAAAGATTCATGATCTACTTCCCAAGTTCGAACCACATTGGTGAAGTACAAATCAAACTTAACAACCATTTTCCGAACAATTCCATGTTACGAGGTCTCTATGAAGGTTCAAGCTCAATTTACCAAGTTGGAGTCACATTGGTTACGTTGCCAAACAAGGCTACCAAGCATTTTCTAGTGTCTTTATGACTACAGGTTAATTAGGTGGAAAAATGGTAGATTAAAGCGAAGAAAGGAAGCAAAAGTGGAACGGAATGGAGCGGAGACCTTTTGAGAGTAAAAAGGACTTGTGCGGTATTTTAAGAAATCAAAGGTTCAATTTATTGGAGGACCTAATGGGAATTACGGAAGAAAATGGGTAAATGCTGAAAAACAGAGTGGGTGCGCACCCGGTCCTGGTGGGCGCGCACCTGGTCCTAGTGGGCGCACACCCGGTCCTGGTGGGCGCGCGCCTGGTATGTGCGAACAAAGGCATAAAAAGGGGGTTGCCAACTTCACCAAAACTCATTCTAAACCATTCTAATCCAAGTAAGATAGATTTAACCCACTTCCAACTTAGTTATTCTACCCATTAAACTACTACATTTCATTTTTAACATTCTTATCTCTATTTAAACCATATCATTTTACTCTTTATCACTTCCATGAACAACAACATCCTTCTACTCCATTAACCCATTCCTCAACTCCAAGAAGGTTTCCAAAGCATCACATAACCATTATAACAACAATAACAACATCAATAATCCATGAACATTTAAAGGAAGGGAAGTCATAATAACTCACCTAGAATAGGAGATGGATCATGGATTTCTTTAGCTTAATAGATTCTCCTAGTTGTCCCAAGCTCAAATGTACTCTTGGATTGAAAAATGGAGAAGATTTGGACCTAGGAGGTTCTTGGGAAGCAAGGCTTCACATTGAAGCTTCCATGGAGATTTTATAAAAGGAAATGAAATGAAGGAGAAGAAGAAGGAAGATTGAGTATAAGAATGGTGAAGGAGTAGGGGGGGCCGGTCTTGAAGGGGGGAAAAGAGTAAGAGAAGTATGGTGATGTAGTGGAAGATTTGACTAATTGGTAAGGGAGGATGAGTGAATTAGGGGGAGGCATGGCCCCCCATGCCACCCAATCCAAGGCTTTCATCAAATAATAATTTGGTCCCCTAATATTCTAAAGCATTTTAAATTAAAATCCTCCTACTCAAGTATTTATTCCACATACTATAATCCTCCTTCCACATTTTATTTATTTTCTATTTTTATATTTCCCTTTAGAACATTAGTTTATTTCCCAAATATTTCATCCTATTATAAGAATTTAGAGATATAAGTAAACATATAAAGCTAACATTAATATTAAAAGCATATAATGTTATACTAATTTAGTGCCTATGGTTAGGGTCGTTACATATATCATACGTTATTTTCTCGTCGTTATAGTTTTTTTTAACTGTTTCTTATAATTATTCTTTTTATGAAATTTCAGGTGGACCGGATCATCATTGTATCTCAAGGAGGTTACTGCCCATAACCTGCGAAGCTATCGTGATCAGCTGGCCAAGCTAACAGATGATCAGGTTGTGTGGCAGCCTTATGAAGATAGATATGCTCCGGCATACTGCACTCAGGGACAGGCCGTATGGATGACGCGGGACCCTCTTATATGCTTTGAGAGGATAGAGTGGCATTTGCCGAATCATGTTATGCGGTAGTTTGGCATGCTGCAGGGGGTCCCAGAACCGTGCGACACTCGAAGGGACTTGCACATAGCTGATAGGCGGGGAAACAATCTGGTGATTTAGAGCGACCACCATCAACAATACATTGCACTTTAGGGACAGCGGCGTCACTTTCTGGCTTGGGGGGTCCCAGGCTTTCACGATATGCATTACACCGATCCATATATGATATGGTATCGGATCATAACGTGCATGTTTGTGCAGAACCCCATTCATATGGAGGACGTTGGATACCGATCGATTGCTCCTTTCCTAGAGGGCATGGTAAGTATTTACATTTTTCAAGTTATTATTTCTAGTTTTTTTTTAAACAAAACTTCAATTTATTAACTTATGTCTCATACTTATTTTTTTGCTATAAAAATAGGTGCAGAACCTTCAACGTATGCATGTCAACAATGAGGAGGAAGAGCATACTAAACAAGCTGAGCTGCGAAGGTTGATTAGACACACGCTCACGGGAGTTAGGGAGCAGCAACGACTTGAGGCTGCAGCACCTCCACCACCGGTAAATCGCATACAGGGGGTAGAACCTCGACAACGTCGGGTAACGTCGTGCACAGCCACAACCCCAGCCAGAGCCAGAGCCAGATGAGCCAGAGCCCGAGGTCCAACCAGATCCTGAGGCCCAGTCAGATCTCGAGACTCAGTATGATGGACTCTTTGATTATTCTTCACAGTGGGGAGCTACTCAGGTGGAGGAGCACGAGGAGAGGATTAGATTCGAGGTTGAGGAGGGTATTTATTCAAGTACTTACCCTTGCCACGGTCTGAGTCAGGTGAGTGGGATTATTAATGATGATGATGATTTCGTTGACCCTCCACTTAGGACTTTTCACACGCCCGTATATTTGGGAAGTGGCTTTAGGGTTCCTTTATCATCGTCACGAGCGGATCTTTCACCCTTCTCTGATCCGGCTGCTACTTCATCTAGTGGGGTACGTCTTACCCTGCTCAACGGGAGGAGTTGCGGCATCCGACGAATAAGTTCACCCCGGCTGCCTATGACAGAACGTATAATAGGAGAAATAAGTGAAACTGTTTTTTTTATTTAGATGTAATAAAACTTTGTATTATTAGTTGTTTTATTATGATTGTAAAAAAACATTTATGAATTTTCTGTATGGTTTTTTAAGTTTTTATTTGAATGTTTGTTGTATGGTTTTTTAAATGTTTGTACAATTTAGTATATTTGTATATTATTTTGAGACTTTAGTACATTTGTGCAGGTGTGTGTTATGGTATATTGTACATATTTTACAGTTTAATATACTGGATATTCTGTATGCAGGTGGGATTACAGCAGTTTGTTGCTGTAATCCCACCTGCACCCAGAAACTGAAAATGAAACTGAATCCAAGTCAAACCAAATCCAAATGAAAAACAAAGTTATATTCAAACAAAAAACAACACAAACTGTATAACCAATCAAAATTACATCCAAGTCATACTTAAACGAAATCCAAATGAAATACAAAGTAAATTCAACAACTCAAACATAAATTACATGAAAAACATTCTCCTACTCCTTAATGTTTGGGCATCTACGACGATTGTAGCCTTCTTGTTTGCATGATGAACACAAAGTCTTTCGTTTATCTGCTTGAAAGTCCATACAATTTCGGAAGCGTCTTGATCTAGGCCGTCCGGACTTTGCAGAACGTCGAAGGTGGGGATTAGGGAAAAAACGTGGCACCAAACCATCCACATCCCAATAGTCCTCATGGGGGATTAGTTCAAATGTTCCCTTCCATGTCTTGTAGTATTCACTATTAGGGTAACATGGAGAAATGAAAGAATGACCATCAAGATGTTGGGCATGACAACATGCAAGAAGATGGGAACAGGGCATTGTAGACACCCCATTCTGAACAAATAATTCATGATAACACTACTCTTCGTCTCTCTTTTGTGTTTTGATGAAAGCATATCAGTTCCGTCATGTTTCGTTAAGTTTCTAACTAAACTCGTAAGTTTTGGACCTAGCTGACTAACGGAATAACTGAAGAGGACAAAATGGTCATTTGACTAGTTGTCCCGCGCAGAACAGGCGTGTCTCGCGCGAGACAACCCTTCTGCAGGATGTGCAGAATCACTTTCCTTCTCCGTTTCAAACTCTTTTCTTGATAAAACTTATCCAATCCGGTTCTCCAATCATATTTGAGTTCTGGAACCTTCCTATGGTGGTTTACCTCTCCACATTTATCTCTTAAACCCCTATAAATACTTGATGGGTTTCAGTATTTCAGAAGTCCCCGATTTCCTAATCGAAAACACACAACACACACAATTTGTTGGTTTCTCTCCTTGAAAGATTCCTTCAAATCACTCACAAACAACTCCTAAATTCGTCCATCAACCACGTTGATTGGCGAACGTCAAGACTCAAGCCTAGAATCAAGGTGGAACTCTGCCCGAATCACTTCTCATCCGAGAAGACATCTTAGAACCACGTTCTAAATCAAATAGATTAGGATCTCAAGGTGGAACTCAAGCCTAGAGTCCCTTCAATCCATAGAGGTGATCTCGAAGCATACAATCCGACATTCCTAATCAAGAAATTGATTAGGATTTTCTTGTTCTTATTTATTGAAAAGATTGATAAAACTCAATTGACAAGACCGATCTCCGAATTGGGTGGAATGGGTGTTCCTCGACCTTCCCATTCCATAACTTAAACCCCGAACCCTCAAGTCTTTTTTAAATCAAAAAAGTTTTTCTTATTGTTTTCCTAAATAAATAATAAGTGGCGACTCTGTTATTCAATAAAAAATATCAACGCTACAGTTTTGGCGACTCTGCTGGGGATAATTAATTAAGAGGGTTAGACTTGCGCACAATTGATTATTATCAATCTTTTTATTTTTCTGCAAAAAAATTGATTTTTTCGAAATTTTTCTGTACTGTTTTCGTAAAAAAAAATTACTGTCAGATTGCTTGTCCAGCGCGAGACAAGGTAGTCCCGCGCGAGACAAAGGTACGACAATTGTTCAAAAAATCAAACCTGGATGTTGACTTTCGTTTAAAGGGTTGACCGCACAAAGAAACTTGGCAATTGACTTTTGTTTAAAAGTTTGACATCAAAAAAAAAAAAACAAAAACAAAAAACAAAAACAAAAACTTACAGAAAAGTTTTAAAAATTCGGAAAAGTCTAAATAAATTATTTTTTCTATTTTTCTTGTGCTAACTTTATTTTGCAGGGTAGAATAATTAATTTATACTCGAACTATATAGCTACGTGCGCTTGAATTATTTTAATTTTTACCGGTCATTGGTTGACTCGGGCTTTGTAATTAATTAATTTAATTCTCTTTCTATATCTCTTTAAGTGGAACTATGACGGCCTGAGTCTTCCTAACTTGGGAGAAACGTAGGCAACCACTTGGTGCAACCATTATCTGTTTCTCTTTTGTTTTCAACAAAAAATCTCTATTTTATCTATCACCTAGATTGACTATCACACACGTGCACTCATGCTTATATCTGTATTGCACTACATACCCTGATAAACCCGGGACCCACACTAAGGACGGATGACGGTAACCACCTAGTCGCCGGTCTCTCCGAAGTTGGATCATCCCACTCCGCGTATTCAATCCACCTAGATTGTCATATTGCGGGGAGCCTAGCCTTCCAGCCCTGCATCGCCACATATTATGTAGACTTACTTTTTAGGACACTCCGTAACCGGTCGGTTTGATCTTGTAGTCCTTGTAATACCTTGTCAAGATCGTTTTGTGCAATAAGCCATGGAAAAGAAATCAATAAATCGTCGCTTCAGATTTGTCCCTTCGAAAATGTCCCTATAATTGTCCCTTCGGATTTGCCCCTAAAAAGAGAAAAAATTTCCACCAAATTTATTGCACAAAACTCGATGTTACTTGAGATGACTTCGACCCCTCGGTCCTTAGGTTTGGTTTTCGACTGTTAGAAACCCCCAAAACGGATTTTCCTCCCGACCAAAATTAGGACTAAAATCAGAAAAAATGTGACTTTCCGTGGTGTTGTCTCGCGCGAGACTACTTGTCCCGTGCAAGAAAAGTGTTCGGTCTTTTCGTTTTTTGGCCAAAACCTTCAAGCCTTCATTCACCCTATTCAGCCGACTTGTTGGGACTCGATCATGGTTTAACACGGTTGCTACACGTCTAGGTTCTTCGCCAAAGCTCGACACGATGTCTGCTTCTCCTTCTACCACCGAGGCCGAAATTAAGGAAGCTAAGGCTGAACTCGTCGAAGCCATGTTTAGATTGGATGAACAAAGTAAGAAAATTGATGAGCAAAATGCCCAAATGGCCGCCCTCATGAAAGAACTCCACGAGTTGAAAGTCAAGAAAGGCAGAAAACAAAAGCAGAAAGTGGAATCCTCCTCCGATGAAGAGGAATCCAACACCCAAAAGAATAAGAAAACCAAAAGGTCAAACAAGAAAAAGGAAGAATCCGATTCATCCTCTTTCTCATCCTCCTCCTCCGATGAGGAACATGTCTCCAAGAGTACTAAGACCGAAAAGGAGGGTAGCGACGAAACTACTAAACTTGGTGACCATGTTACTAAGAACTACCTTGAGAAGAAACTTGCAACCTTTGACACTTCAAAAGGGTCATTCGTTCCATTTGATCCCGATGCTCTTCAACAATCCATCACCAAGTTCCCTCGCAAGTACAAGACACCCGATATTGCCAAGTTTAATGGCACTACTTGTCCTCGAGCTCATGTTGAAACCTACACTTGGGCTATGCTTCCAATGGGCATTGATAACACAATCTTGGCCCAATGCTTTCCTCAAACCTTAGAGGGTGCTGCAAGGGATTGGTACATGTCTCTTCCTATGACTACAAGGCTTGACTGGTCGTCTGCATGTTTAGTCTTTCAAAGGCAGTTCGAAGACAACTCCACTTACCGCCCTACTAGGAGGGATCTTGAACAAACAAAACAAAATGCCAATGAGTCTTTTGCTGAATTTGCTAGAAGGTGGAGACTCAAACTTACTGAAATTGTCAAAAGACCTACTCTCAAAGATCAAATCCACATCTTCCTTCAATGCCTCCGTGATGAATTTCAAGAGAAGCTCGCCGGCAATTACTTTCCTAACTTCATGAACTCCATGAGTCCGGAATTAGAATTGACGACTTCCTCAAAAGTAAAAAGAAGGAAAGTACTTTCCGCTTCAACAAAACGACCATGAGTAAGGATGCTTCAGTCAACGCTATTGCATTCAACCGCTCCAACACCGGTAAGTATTCTGCTGTTCCTCCTCCCGAAAAGGAAAAGAGGTACTATGACAAAATTGAAGGCATCACTCAAGAAGAACTCTTCGATGTACTTGTCAAGAATGAAAAGATCAAACCAAGGGAAGGTGGTCTTCCTAGAGATATGGATCCTAATCATGTTTGTTTTGGTGAAAAAACAATGGATCAAATCAAAGATCAAAATATGAGATTAGAAGGGCACAATGGAGTAAAATCGGTGTAACTATGAAATTAAGATGACACGATCATATAACGAGGAAAGCCCTTGAGACAACTATCTCGCCGGCATAAAACCTCGGAAGGTGTTTATGGTCACCTTCGTCCCAAATGGTAGTATTGATGTTTGAGGGAGATACAAATGCTTGAGCTATGGCGGAGTACAATAGTGTATGTGTGAACTGTGTGTGTCATGTTCCAGCCATCAACTCTTAAATAAACAAAAAACAAGATAATTGAAGACATAACAAACTATCCTAAAATCTCTGCATGATCCTCTTGATTCTTGACTTGGTCTTCTAACCGTTGAAGTGAGTCTTTGAGAGATATTTCCCACATTCTATTTTTCCTGTATGAGAGATATAATAAAAATACTTAATAACGATTTAATTATTTAAGTAATTTTACCTTGACTGCTGGTTCGAAGATGATGATATGCTGAATGCTTTTCAAGATGTTGCAATCCTGAATTTTTACCCACAACAATTGTCCCCAAAAATTGTCTTTAAATGAATTTTAATAGACGGTTTTTCTACTACCTTCCAGAAGCTTGGCAGTTAATTACTCTGTTGAGACGTGGCAGTTGAAGAGTTCTAATCCTCCTTAATTAGCATAACTTTCGAGGATCTAGGGTTTTTAACTGAGGCGCTTTTCGTTTTCTTCCTCACTTTCTCAACGTTTCTTCCATCTTCTACCCTGCTTCACGGCGGTGAAATCATCCAAGGTAAAAAATTTCCCTCTCTCTTTCCTTTTTTCAAAATATGGTCCAGTCAAGAAAAAGCAAGAGGCCAAGATATCCCTTGAGCTTGAGCGAGGATGGGTATTTTTCTTGCGAGGGCCTGTTAGCAAAACCTGACGAGGAGGTTTGCATCTTTAACAATGAGTAAATCGAATCCGTCAAGGATTGTAGATGCTTTCCATATTCTGCCGTCTTTAGGCCTTTCGATGTTTTTATCAAGGCTGATTTCATGTCTCCTCACTGGATTTGTTTTTACGAGTATCCCTTTGCCCTAGGTTTTTCGTATCCCTTTCCCTCGTTGATAACTGAGTTTTTAGAAAAACAAATTTGGCTTTCGTCCAAATAATGCCCATGATTTGGAGGATTTTCTCTTGCGTTCTGAGGGTAAATCGAGAGTTTGGGTTAGATATAGGTTTGAGAGAGATAGCTTTTGTGTATGAGCTTCAAACCTTTTGCTCGACAAGGTATCTTTTTAAAACTAGGTCTGGGATGAAACCACTGTTTTTGAGAGTTATGGTAAATGATAGGGGTTGGAAATCAAGATATTTCTTTGTTGAGAAGGATTCTTTGGAGGAAGGAGATTTTTTGGCAACAGGGTGGAATAGGGAAGGTAACCTTCTTAAAACTTCTGTTTTCTCTTTTTCCCGCACTTACTTGAATTTGAAATTTCTTTGTTTGTCTTTGCAGCCATTGACTGGGCAAAGCTTTTCCCTCCTTCTACCGAGACTAAGGATAAGGTGAGAAGATTTTTGGAATTTTCAGAGGAGGAGCGATCCTTCAGGCCGCTTGAAGCAAGAGTTGTTTCTGAAGACCACGAGATACCACCATCCACTGAGATGTCTACTGGTAATATTCTACTTGTCCATTCAAAAATTCTTTTTGCATTTTGATTCTGTCTCTAGCCCATAGCTTATACTCTGTTTTCGACAGTCTCCAAATCTACAGCTGTATTTTCCTTGAAAGACCTACAAGATTTTGTGGGACAGACTCATGCTAGCCAACAATTGGTGATGCCTAAAAAGGAGATGGAGGCACCATCGGTTAGGGCGAGAGTAAAGAAAAGGAAGGGCAGTTCTAAGGAAATAATAAATGTTGATGAAATGGGCCTGGCAGACATTAAGGAGGCACTCACTAGGGTATCAATGGTAAGTTTTTGATTTTCGAAAGCAGAGTTTCAAAGGAATTATTTGAATATACAATACACCCCAAATTTTAATCATCAAACTTGTTTTTTGCAGGGTGTTGATGCAGCTGAGATAAAAATGAATAGTCTCGAGGAAAGGAACAAGAAGCTGGTTTTGGAAGCGTTACAGGCGAAGAAGTAGAAGGATGTTTTGACTAAGAGAGTAGAGGACTTACAGAACGAGGTTGAAAGTTTGATGAAGGGAATGTCTTCCATTCAAGACACTCAATTGCAGGAAATTGAGGAGGTGAAGAAGAATATGATGGCTTCAGCCGCCAAGAGCATGATAGCAATAAAGATCCAGATGATGGAAGAGTTTCAGGATGGAAGGCATACAGAGTGGGATGTTGAGCAGCAACGTTCACTCTTGAAGGCGCTGAATGGCGAAGGAGATGAAGTGGGAGAAGTGTCATCTGGAGCGAAGGAGGATGCCATCTTGAAGGAAGTCAATACAAGACCTGCGGCAGTAGCCACCCCATGAAAGGTAAAAATGTTTCTTTTGAAAAATAAACTTTGGTTCGATGACGGGCTGCGTCCCGAAGACAATATTTTAAATATTTGGGTTTGTAATCGGTCCATAAGGGCCAAAGACAATTTGCTTTTTTCAAGTGTTGGGTTGGTTCAACACTTTTTAGGTTTCGTAGGGTAAAAAAATTTGCTTTGCTTGGGGTTTGAAAAAAACTTTAGCTCATGGCTTTTGAAAAATGAAAATAGAAGGTTGACATGCTAACCTTTTCGGAGATGTTGTCAACTTGCGAATGGATGTATAAATTCTTGCAATTACTTTGATTGACATGTAAATGTCAATAATCTTTTGTTCTTAGGTGGCATGAATATGCCACAACCAAATTGATAAATTATTAGGATCAAAATACATTGACTAAGTGGAGATGGGTAATTCGTATGTTGATGGATAAAATTCCACTGTGTAATAAAAACCTTGCAAGTGTACAAGTCACCGAAGTAGCAACGTACAAAAGTAAGGGTCGAACCACAGAGACTCGTGTGCTTTAACAAGTTGATTTAATTAGTGTAAACGAAACAAAAGGGAAAAAAGGTTTTTTTTTATTTGATTGAATTATAAAACTAATAAAGCAAAATAAATAAATTAAAGATATCAAGAGACAAGGGATTCATGGATTGGGGATCATAACAATTATCACTTTATGCTTTTTATTTCATGTGAAAAGGATTCAATCTCATTCTTGGGTTCGTTCACAAAAACCTAGGGTTAAGATGTTAATATATTCCGCAAGGTCAATAAGAACATTAAAACCCTAATAACTCTATCTTGTTCATATATTCCGCAAGGTCAATATAAACATTCAAGAATTCCATTAAAAACTTAAGAACAATGGAACCTAGATTCGTTTGATTTCCGCAAGGTCCTCAATTGAATCTATTCTTCTCGACAATGGTCAAATTATAAATCATCCACGCAAGTGCAATAATTCATACCCAAATAAATTCAAGAGGTCAAAAGTATTTTCCGCAAGGTCAACACAATTGATCTCAAGAACAAAATTAAAACCGTTGAGAAGAATAAGAACGAAAAAGAAATAGAAAGAATTAAAACCTTAGCATAAAGATCAAATTGTTACTCACATCAATCCATGAATCAAATAGTTTAGCCTTGAATGGCCATTAAAATAAATAAAGCAAAACCTTGTTCTTTCATCTTCATAAATAAATAAAAACCTAAACTAAAAATATAGAGAGAAAATAAAAGAATAAAAGATCCAAAGATCCCAAGAAAATAAAGATAAAAGATCTAAAAGATGATACAAAACTAGTCTAGGGTTGTTTATATAGGAGGAGAGAGGTGAAAATCCTTTTTGGAAACAAATTAGGGTCAAAATCCTAGTCCAAGTAGGAAATCCCACAAAATCCGTGGCTGATTCTGTGCAAATCTGTGGAAAATCTTTAGAATCCTTCCAAAATAAGGAAACTGGCTGCATCTGTCCGTACGTACCGGGCGCGCACCTACTTTGACTGGGTGTACGCCTGTTCTCAATCTGAAAGCTTCCGGGCGTGCGCCCACTGGACCGGGCGTGCGCCTGAAAGAATATGCAATTACAATCACATTAATGCATCTAACCCACAATTTTCCACCTCGGCCTGAATGATGAATGAAATATGGGAGATCATTGTCACCAAAGTAAGATATTTTATAGGGTCACTAACCACATGCTCTAAATCAATGATACTAAGATGAAATTTCTGCACAAGGGACACTCATATGCATATTTAAACAAAACTGTCAACCCGGCTACTCTTTAGGGATCAAATATGGCTTTATGGTTTGTAATGTATCGCGATAAACGCGGGCTAGGTTCACGGCTACAACTGAAGATAAGGACATACGAAGTCAAGCAAGTGAAACTAGAAAGTCTTCATCATACATCCTCACATTGAAATTATCACTCCGCTCCAAGCCAATCCATTGATTTAACCCCCATACTTATAATTTTGTACACTTTCAAACTTGGACTCGATCACCTTTCTTTCTTTTTGATCGCTTTCCATTTCAGCATTAGAGAGGGCAAGGCAATTTTTTTTTATTATTTTTTTTTCTTTTCTTTTCATTTTTTTTTTCATTCACTTTTTTTTTTTCGCTTTGCACAAATAAATCACGAAGAATGTGCATTCAATACTTTTAGCTCAAGCCCCTCTTTTCATTACATAACAATTCATAGCCCTTTTCTTTCTTTTCATGACCACTTTCCACTCAACCCTTGATTTTTCCAAATATTCCCCAAATATCCCAATTCATTCCCTAGTTTCACTTTCTTGAAAAGGTGGAAAAATAGTGTATAAGTTAAAAGGGTAGGATAATGAGGGTACAAAAGAAGGCGAATGGTGGTCTAAAATAACCTCCCACTTTGTTTGTGAGAGATTCCATTCTTTTTCAAGCTCAAAAGGGGGTTCTAGCGGAATTTTTTTATATAAGTGACGAGAAAGTTAAAGGCTCACAAATAGGGTTCAAAGAAATAGCCACATATCACTTCCCGAATAGCCTAATTGATGTGTTATTGTGGTCATGCAAACATGTTCTAGGGACCCCGAGAATGTCAAAGTGATCCTATAAAGGTCTCCTAAATTGGTAACAATGATCAAGAAAAAATAATGGAAGTGAATGGTGGTGCAATTGTGTTTTACATGTATTAATGCAATTCTAAACATATTCAAATTGGCACAAACTAGCAAAACTTAATCAAAAACTCTCTCAAATCATCACGGACGTTGGCCAACTTCCAAACATATAATGAGAACAAAATTTTTAAATTTTTCTATTTTTTTTGGAGGGTGCACTATATACACTCCCCTATAAACCCACAAACTCGGAGAGATATCTACCCCCTAACTCAAAACATGCTATGTCCTCATAGCAAAGAGAACAAAAACATGCCTCGGGTTCAAAGGACGATATGACACAACAAAGCAAATAAATAAAGCAAATAAAACATACCTACTTGGGTTGCCTCCCAATTAGCGCTTTGGTTAAGGTCGTTAGCCCGACCGTTGCTTCCGTTTGGACTTCACCTTCCGTCCTTTGGCCCACTTCATGGTTTCGCGGGTCCTTATGCTCAGTTCATGTCCCATGTAAATTCCTCGAGCTTTAATATTGTTTTGTGCCCAATGAAATTTTTGACGTTTCAATTTATTGGGCTTCTTCTCTTTCAAACTCTCACCACTTTCTTCTCCCACAAAAACAGGGGGAGGTACAAGAATGATTGCCAATTTTTCTTCATTTCCAAGGTAAAGGATAGGATTTTCACTATGGCCACATTCATTAGCCTTGTCAGATATGAGCGCACCACCTTGCACCGAATCATTGACCCACCCTTCACCACCATACAGAGCTAACTCAGGCTCCTCAATGGCTTGTTCATGCTCTGTTTTCTCTAAATTCTCTACATCCTCCCTCTCTATACACTCACTTGAACTAACACAAAGTGATTCATCCTTAGAGTCATCATTGGGGATTTCATAGACAAAATTCTCCTTTGATTTCTTCGTGCGTTGCTTTTGTTCTAGTGGTGGTAAATGAAAAGTTGAATCATAAACACACTCTTCCCCATCATCATTCGTATACCAAACTAGGGTTGAAGGTGTCTCTTCAGAATAACAGCTAACAGCAGGAGTATGTACCAGATCGGTGTGAGAAGAAGAATGTACCTCATAGCTTATGGAACTCTCATCTCGAAGCGTGGTGATTGACTCAACATGATCAGGCTGAATTAGACTTGAATCCGATTCTTGCTTCCTCAATGCCTTCAATATTGTGTCAATGTGTCCATCTATCTTACTCAATACTGCTTCGGTTTGTTTCTCATGTTCCATTCTCTGCTCTTTCATCTCTTCCAATTGTTCCTCCCAGTATTGCTTTTGAGGTGGCGGAGGTGATGGGTCATAGTAAATTGGCTCTCGCTCATTCCACGTCATGTTTGAATAATTTTTCCACCCTTGGTTATACGAGTTGGGAGGAATACCATACGGAGATTGCCATGACTGAAAATAATTTCTTTCTTGTACCTGTGGATAATATTCAGAAAAATATGTCCTAGACGGACAAGCATTAGTAGCATGAGAATAAAACCCACAATTTTGACCCGACTCATACATGCTATAATTATTCATTCTATAGTCCATTTGATTTTTTTTTTTTTAATAATAAAAATAAAAACTAAATAAAATGAGAAGATAATTAAAGAAAACTATTTACACCCAAAAAAATAAGAAAAGAAAATTATTTACAATACACTAATCAAAATTAACTCATAACTCACAACAAGTCCCCGGCAACGGCGCCAAAAACTTGATGGATAAAATTTCACTGTGTAATAAAAACCTTGCAAGTGTACAAGTCACCGAAGTAGCAACGTACAAAAGTAAGGGTCGAACCACAGAGACTCGTGTGCTTTAACAAGTTGATTTAATTAGTGTAAACGAAACAAAAGGGAAAAAAGGTTTTTTTTTTATTTGATTGAATTATAAAACTAATAAAGCAAAATAAATAAATTAAAGATATCAAGAGACAAGGGATTCATGGATTGGGGATCATAACAATTATCACTTTATGCTTTTTATTTCATGTGAAAAGGATTCAATCTCATTCTTGGGTTCGTTCACAAAAACCTAGGGTTAAGATGTTAATATATTCCGCAAGGTCAATAAGAACATTAAAACCCTAATAACTCTATCTTGTTCATATATTCCGCAAGGTCAATATAAACATTCAAGAATTCCATTAAAAACTTAAGAACAATGGAACCTAGATTCGTTTGATTTTCGCAAGGTCCTCAATTGAATCTATTCTTCTCGACAATGGTCAAATTATAAATCATCCACGCAAGTGCAATAATTCATACCCAAATAAATTCAAGAGGTCAAAAGTATTTTCCGCAAGGTCAACACAATTGATCTCAAGAACAAAATTAAAACCGTTGAGAAGAATAAGAACGAAAAAGAAATAGAAAGAATTAAAACCTTAGCATAAAGATCAAATTGTTACTCACATCAATCCATAAATCAAATAGTTTAGCCTTGAATGGCCATTAAAATAAATAAAGCAAAACCTTGTTCTTTCATCTTCATAAATAAATAAAAACCTAAACTAAAAATATAGAGAGAAAATAAAAGAATAAAAGATCCAAAGATCCCAAGAAAATAAAGATAAAAGATCTAAAAGATGATACAAAACTAGTCTAGGGTTGTTTATATAGGAGGAGAGAGGTGAAAATCCTTTTTGGAAACAAATTAGGGTCAAAATCCTAGTCCAAGTAGGAAATCCCCCGAAATCCGTGGCTGATTCTGTGCAAATCTGTGGAAAATCTTTAGAATCCTTCCAAAATAAGGAAACTGGCTGCATCTGTCCGTACGTACCGGGCGCGCACCTACTTTGACTGGGTGTACGCCTGTTCTCAATCTGAAAGCTTTCGGGCGTGCGCCCACTGGACCGGGCGTGCGCCTGCTTGACATTTCTTTGGCCTTGAATTCCTCGGCCACAAACAGCTTTGGCCCATCTGCTTTGGCCCATCTTTGGCCTTGCAATGGCCCCATTTTCTTAGGCCACAGCTAGCAGTCCTTGGCCCCAACAGCCTTGCTCCTGGCCGGCAACCATTTCCTTGGTATAATTAGTATTTCGTTTCGTCCCGCTATTTTGCAGTCGCATTTTGGCCACTATAATGACTCCTTTTGCACATCGATCTTTAGGATTTTATTTTTCATTTTAACCCAGGAATTTTTATATATCAAATTCGTCCAGAAATTCCATATTTCCAATTTAGTCCCAAATTTTCCAAAATTACCACTTTGGTCCTTGAACTTCGTAATTTCCGTTTAGTCCCAAATTTTCCAAAATTGCAATTTGATCCAAAAGCTTCCAAAATACGCTCCAATCCTCCGTTTTCAACATTGTTGCACTTCAACCCCTGTACTTTCAAAACACTAGAAAATACATTAAATTCTCAAGGTTTCGAGCACCAAATAAGCTAGGAAATATATCTTTTGGATGGGTAAAACCACATCCATCAAATACCCCCAAACTTATCTTTTGCTCGTCCTCGAGTAAAACAAAAGAAATAAACAAAAACAAAACTATCCTAACAAATAAAAACAATCAACAGAAAATATTTTTGATATGTTCTCACTACATACAAGGTTGTCGGCCAAGCAAGTCTCAGATTCTCACTTAAATATATATATGCTAAATATGTGCCAAAAAGAATATGCAATTACAATCACATTAATGTATCTAACCCACAATTTTCCACCTCGGCCTGAATGATGAATGAAATATGGGAGATCATTGTCACCAAAGTAAGATATTTTATAGGGTCACTAACCACATGCTCTAAATCAATGATACTAAGATGAAATTTCTGCACAAGGGACACTCATATGCATATTTAAACAAAACTGTCAACCCGGCTACTCTTTAGGGATCAAATATGGCTTTATGGTTTGTAATGTATCGCGATAAACGCGGGCTAGGTTCACGGCTACAACTGAAGATAAGGACATACGAAGTCAAGCAAGTGAAACTAGAAAGTCTTCATCATACATCCTCACATTGAAATTATCACTCCGCTCCAAGCCAATCCATTGATTTAACCCCCATACTTATAATTTTGTACACTTTCAAACTTGAACTCGATCACCTTTCTTTCTTTTTGATCGCTTTCCATTTCAGCATTAGAGAGGGCAAGGCAATTTTTTTTTATTTTTTTTTTTCTTTTCTTTTCATTTTTTTTTTCATTCACTTTTTTTTTTTTCGCTTTGCACAAATAAATCACGAAGAATGTGCATTCAATACTTTTAGCTCAAGCCCCTCTTTTCATTACATAACAATTCATAGCCCTTTTCTTTCTTTTCATGACCACTTTCCACTCAACCCTTGATTTTTCCAAATATTCCCCAAATATCCCAATTCATTCCCTAGTTTCACTTTCTTGAAAAGGTGGAAAAATAGTGTATAAGTTAAAAGGGTAGGATAATGAGGGTACAAAAGAAGGCGAATGGTGGTCTAAAATAACCTCTCACTTTGTTTGTGAGAGATTCCATTCTTTTTCAAGCTCAAAAGGGGGTTCTAGCGGAAAATTTTTATATAAGTGACGAGAAAGTTAAAGGCTCACAAATAGGGTTCAAAGAAATAGCCACATATCACTTCCCGAATAGCCTAATTGATGTGTTATTGACAGTCATGCAAACATGTTCTAGGGACCCCGAGAATGTCAAAGTGATCCTATAAAGGTCTCCTAAATTGGTAACAATGATCAAGAAAAAATAATGGAAGTGAATGGTGGTGCAATTGTGTTTTACATGTATTAATGCAATTCTAAACATATTCAAATTGGCACAAACTAGCAAAACTTAATCAAAAACTCTCTCAAATCATCACGGACGTTGGCCAACTTCCAAACATATAATGAGAACAAAATTTTTAAATTTTTCTATTTTTTTTGGAGGGTGACACTATATACACTCCCCTATAAACCCACAAACTCGGAGAGATATCTACCCCCTAACTCAAAACATGCTATGTCCTCATAGCAAAGAGAACAAAAACATGCCTCGGGTTCAAAGGACGATATGACACAACAAAGCAAATAAATAAAGCAAATAAAACATACCTACTTGGGTTGCCTCCCAATTAGCGCTTTGGTTAAGGTCGTTAGCCCGACCGTTGCTTCCGTTTGGACTTCACCTTCCGTCCTTTGGCCCACTTCATGGTTTCGCGGGTCCTTATGCTCAGTTCATGTCCCATGTAAATTCCTCGAGCTTTAATATTGTTTTGTGCCCAATGAAACTTTTGACGTTTCAATTTATTGGGCTTCTTCTCTTTCAAACTCTCACCACTTTCTTCTCCCACAAAAACAGGGGGAGGTACAAGAATGATTGCCAATTTTTCTTCATTTCCAAGGTAAAGGATAGGATTTTCACTATGGCCACATTCATTAGCCTTGTCAGATATGAGCGCACCACCTTGCACCGAATCATTGACCCACCCTTCACCACCATACAGAGCTAACTCAGGCTCCTCAATGGCTTGTTCATGCTCTGTTTTCTCTAAATTCTCTACATCCTCCCTCTCTATACACTCACTTGAACTAACACAAAGTGATTCATCCTTAGAGTCATCATTGGGGATTTCATAGACAAAATTCTCCTTTGATTTCTTCGTGAGTTGCTTTTGTTCTAGTGGTGGTAAATGAAAAGCTGAATCATAAACACACTCTTCCCCATCATCATTCGTATACCAAACTAGGGTTGAAGGTGTCTCTTCAGAATAACAGCTAACAGCAGGAGTATGTACCAGATCGGTGTGAGAAGAAGAATGTACCTCATAGCTTATGGAACTCTCATCTCGAAGCGTGGTGATTGACTCAACATGATCAGGCTGAATTAGACTTGAATCCGATTCTTGCTTCCTCAATGCCTTCAATATTGTGTCAATGTGTCCATCTATCTTACTCAATCTTTGCTTCGGTTTGTTTCTCATGTTCCATTCTATGCTCTTTCATCTCTTCCAATTGTTCCTCCCAGTATTGCTTTTGAGGTGGCGGAGGTGATGGGTCATAGTAAATTGGCTCTCGCTCATTCCACGTCATGTTTGAATAATTTTTCCACCCTTGGTTATACGAGTTGGGAGGAATACCATACGGAGATTGCCATGACTGAAAATAATTTCTTTCTTGTACCTGTGGATAATATTCAGAAAAATATGTCCTAGACGGACAAGCATTAGTAGCATGAGAATAAAACCCACAATTTTGACCCGACTCATACATGCTATAATTATTCATTCTATAGTCCAATTGATTTTTTTTTTTTAATAATAAAAATAAAAACTAAATAAAATGAGAAGATAATTAAAGAAAACTATTTACACCCAAAAAAATAAGAAAAGAAAATTATTTACAATACACTAATCAAAATTAACTCGTAACTCACAACAAGTCCCCGGCAACGGCGCCAAAAACTTGATGGATAAAATTCCACTGTGTAATAAAAACCTTGCAAGTGTACAAGTCACCGAAGTAGCAACGTACAAAAGTAAGGGTCGAACCACAGAGACTCGTGTGCTTTAACAAGTTGATTTAATTAGTGTAAACGAAACAAAAGGGAAAAAAGGTTTTTTTTTTATTTGATTGAATTATAAAACTAATAAAGCAAAATAAATAAATTAAAGATATCAAGAGACAAGGGATTCATGGATTGGGGATCATAACAATTATCACTTTATGCTTTTTATTTCATGTGAAAAGGATTCAATCTCATTCTTGGGTTCGTTCACAAAAACCTAGGGTTAAGATGTTAATATATTCCGCAAGGTCAATAAGAACATTAAAACCCTAATAACTCTATCTTGTTCATATATTCCGCAAGGTCAATATAAACATTCAAGAATTCCATTAAAAACTTAAGAACAATGGAACCTAGATTCGTTTGATTTTCGCAAGGTCCTCAATTGAATCTATTCTTCTCGACAATGGTCAAATTATAAATCATCCACGCAAGTGCAATAATTCATACCCAAATAAATTCAAGAGATCAAAAGTATTTTCCGCAAGGTCAACACAATTGATCTCAAGAACAAAATTAAAACCGTTGAGAAGAATAAGAACGAAAAAGAAATAGAAAGAATTAAAACCTTAGCATAAAGATCAAATTGTTACTCACATCAATCCATAAATCAAATAGTTTAGCCTTGAATGGCCATTAAAATAAATAAAGCAAAACCTTGTTCTTTCATCTTCATAAATAAATAAAAACCTAAACTAAAAATATAGAGAGAAAATAAAAGAATAAAAGATCCAAAGATCCCAAGAAAATAAAGATAAAAGATCTAAAAGATGATACAAAACTAGTCTAGGGTTGTTTATATAGGAGGAGAGAGGTGAAAATCCTTTTTGGAAACAAATTAGGGTCAAAATCCTAGTCCAAGTAGGAAATCCCCCGAAATCTGTGGCTGATTCTGTGCAAATCTGTGGAAAATCTTTAGAATCCTTCCAAAATAAGGAAGCTGGCTGCATCTGTCCGTACGTACCGGGCGCGCACCTACTTTGGACCGGGTGTACGCTGTTCTCAATCTGAAAGCTTCGGGCGTGCGCCCAGCTGGACCGGGCGTGCGCCTGACATTTCTTTGGCCTTGAATTCCTCGGCCACAAACGGCTTTGGCCCATCTCGCTTTGGCCCATCTTTGGCCTTGCAATGGCCCCATTTTCTTAGGCCACGGCTAGTCCTTGGCCCCAACAGCCTTGCTCCTGGCCGGCAACCATTTCCTTGGTATAATTAGTATTTCGTTTCGTCCCGCTATTTTGCAGTCGCATTTTGGCCACTATAATGACTCCTTTTGCACTTCGCTCTTTAGGATTTTATTTTTCATTTTAACCCAGGAATTTTTATATATCAAATTCGTCCAGAAATTCCATATTTCCAATTTAGTCCCAAATTTTCCAAAATTACCACTTTGGTCCTTGAACTTCGTAATTTCCGTTTAGTCCCAAATTTTCCAAAATTGCAATTTGATCCAAAAGCTTCCAAAATACGCTCCAATCCTCCGTTTTCAACATTGTTGCACTTCAACCCCTGTACTTTCAAAACACTAGAAAATACATTAAATTCTCAAGGTTTCGAGCACCAAATAAGCTAGGAAATATATCTTTTGGATGGGTAAAACCACATCCATCAAATACCCCCAAACTTATCTTTTGCTCGTCCTCGAGTAAAACAAAAGAAATAAACAAAAACAAAACTATCCTAACAAATAAAAACAATCAACAGAAAATATTTTTGATATGTTCTCACTACATACAAGGTTGTCGGCCAAGCAAGTCTCAGATTCTCACTTAAATATATATATGCTAAATATGTGCCAAAAAGAATATGCAATTACAATCACATTAATGTATCTAACCCACAATTTTCCACCTCGGCCTGAATGATGAATGAAATATGGGAGATCATTGTCACCAAAGTAAGATATTTTATAGGGTCACTAACCACATGCTCTAAATCAATGATACTAAGATGAAATTTCTGCACAAGGGACACTCATATGCATATTTAAACAAAACTGTCAACCCGGCTACTCTTTAGGGATCAAATATGGCTTTATGGTTTGTAATGTATCGCGATAAACGCGGGCTAGGTTCACGGCTACAACTGAAGATAAGGACATACGAAGTCAAGCAAGTGAAACTAGAAAGTCTTCATCATACATCCTCACATTGAAATTATCACTCCGCTCCAAGCCAATCCATTGATTTAACCCCCATACTTATAATTTTGTACACTTTCAAACTTGGACTCGATCACCTTTCTTTCTTTTTGATCGCTTTCCATTTCAGCATTAGAGAGGGCAAGGCAATTTTTTTTTATTATTTTTTTTTCTTTTCTTTTCATTTTTTTTTTCATTCACTTTTTTTTTTTCGCTTTGCACAAATAAATCACGAAGAATGTGCATTCAATACTTTTAGCTCAAGCCCCTCTTTTCATTACATAACAATTCATAGCCCTTTTCTTTCTTTTCATGACCACTTTCCACTCAACCCTTGATTTTTCCAAATATTCCCCAAATATCCCAATTCATTCCCTAGTTTCACTTTCTTGAAAAGGTGGAAAAATAGTGTATAAGTTAAAAGGGTAGGATAATGAGGGTACAAAAGAAGGCGAATGGTGGTCTAAAATAACCTCTCACTTTGTTTGTGAGAGATTCCATTCTTTTTCAAGCTCAAAAGGGGTTCTAGCGGAAAATTTTGTATAAGTGACGAGAAAGTTAAAGGCTCACAAATAGGGTTCAAAGAAATAGCCACATATCACTTCCCGAATAGCCTAATTGATGTGTTATTGACAGTCATGCAAACATGTTCTAGGGACCCCGAGAATGTCAAAGTGATCCTATAAAGGTCTCCTAAATTGGTAACAATGATCAAGAAAAAATAATGGAAGTGAATGGTGGTGCAATTGTGTTTTACATGTATTAATGCAATTCTAAACATATTCAAATTGGCACAAACTAGCAAAACTTAATCAAAAACTCTCTCAAATCATCACGGACGTTGGCCAACTTCCAAACATATAATGAGAACAAAATTTTTAAATTTTTCTATTTTTTTTGGAGGGTGCACTATATACACTCCCTATAAACCCACAAACTCGGAGAGATATCTACCCCTAACTCAAAACATGCTATGTCCTCATAGCAAAGAGAACAAAAACATGCCTCGGGTTCAAAGGACGATATGACACAACAAAGCAAATAAATAAAGCAAATAAAACATACCTACTTGGGTTGCCTCCCAATTAGCGCTTTGGTTAAGGTCGTTAGCCCGACCGTTGCTTCCGTTTGGACTTCACCTTCCGTCCTTTGGCCCACTTCATGGTTTCGCGGGTCCTTATGCTCAGTTCATGTCCCATGTAAATTCCTCGAGCTTTAATATTGTTTTGTGCCCAATGAAATTTTTGACGTTTCAATTTATTGGGCTTCTTCTCTTTCAAACTCTCACCACTTTCTTCTCCCACAAAAACAGGGGGAGGTACAAGAATGATTGCCAATTTTTCTTCATTTCCAAGGTAAAGGATAGGATTTTCACTATGGCCACATTCATTAGCCTTGTCAGATATGAGCGCACCACCTTGCACCGAATCATTGACCCACCCTTCACCACCATACAGAGCTAACTCAGGCTCCTCAATGGCTTGTTCATGCTCTGTTTTCTCTAAATTCTCTACATCCTCCCTCTCTATACACTCACTTGAACTAACACAAAGTGATTCATCCTTAGAGTCATCATTGGGGATTTCATAGACAAAATTCTCCTTTGATTTCTTCGTGAGTTGCTTTTGTTCTAGTGGTGGTAAATGAAAAGCTGAATCATAAACACACTCTTCCCCATCATCATTCGTATACCAAACTAGGGTTGAAGGTGTCTCTTCAGAATAACAGCTAACAGCAGGAGTATGTACCAGACCGGTGTGAGAAGAAGAATGTACCTCATAGCTTATGGAACTCTCATCTCGAAGCGTGGTGATTGACTCAACATGATCAGGCTGAATTAGACTTGAATCCGATTCTTGCTTCCTCAATGCCTTCAATATTGTGTCAATGTGTCCATCTATCTTACTCAATACTGCTTCGGTTTGTTTCTCATGTTCCATTCTCTGCTCTTTCATCTCTTCCAATTGTTCCTCCCAGTATTGCTTTTGAGGTGGCGGAGGTGATGGGTCATAGTAAATTGGCTCTCGCTCATTCCACGTCATGTTTGAATAATTTTTCCACCCTTGGTTATACGAGTTGGGAGGAATACCATACGGAGATTGCCATGACTGGAAATAATTTCTTTCTTGTACCTGTGGATAATATTCAGAAAAATATGTCCTAGACGGACAAGCATTAGTAGCATGAGAATAAAACCCACAATTTTGACCCGACTCATACATGCTATAATTATTCATTCTATAGTCCAATTGATTTTTTTTTAATAATAAAAATAAAAACTAAATAAAATGAGAAGATAATTAAAGAAAACTATTTACACCCAAAAAAATAAGAAAAGAAAATTATTTACAATACACTAATCAAAATTAACTCGTAACTCACAACAAGTCCCCGGCAACGGCGCCAAAAACTTGATGGATAAAATTCCACTGTGTAATAAAAACCTTGCAAGTGTACAAGTCACCGAAGTAGCAACGTACAAAAGTAAGGGTCGAACCACAGAGACTCGTGTGCTTTAACAAGTTGATTTAATTAGTGTAAACGAAACAAAAGGGAAAAAAGGTTTTTTTTTTATTTGATTGAATTATAAAACTAAGAAAGCAAAATAAATAAATTAAAGATATCAAGAGACAAGGGATTCATGGATTGGGGATCATAACAATTATCACTTTATGCTTTTTATTTCATGTGAAAAGGATTCAATCTCATTCTTGGGTTCGTTCACAAAAACCTAGGGTTAAGATGTTAATATATTCCGCAAGGTCAATAAGAACATTAAAACCCTAATAACTCTATCTTGTTCATATATTCCGCAAGGTCAATATAAACATTCAAGAATTCCATTAAAAAACTTAAGAACAATGGAACCTAGATTCGTTTGATTTCCGCAAGGTCCTCAATTGAATCTATTCTTCTCGACAATGGTCAAATTATAAATCATCCACGCAAGTGCAATAATTCATACCCAAATAAATTCAAGAGGTCAAAAGTATTTTCCGCAAGGTCAACACAATTGATCTCAAGAACAAAATTAAAATCGTTGAGAAGAATAAGAACGAAAAAGAAATAGAAAGAATTAAAACCTTAGCATAAAGATCAAATTGTTACTCACATCAATCCATAAATCAAATAGTTTAGCCTTGAATGGCCATTAAAATAAATAAAGCAAAACCTTGTTCTTTCATCTTCATAAATAAATAAAAACCTAAACTAAAAATATAGAGAGAAAATAAAAGAATAAAAGATCCAAAGATCCCAAGAAAATAAAGATAAAAGATCTAAAAGATGATACAAAACTAGTCTAGGATTGTTTATATAGGAGGAGAGAGGTGAAAATCCTTTTTGGAAACAAATTAGGGTCAAAATCCTAGTCCAAGTAGGAAATCCCCCGAAATTCGTGGCTGATTCTGTGCAAATCTGTGGAAAATCTTTAGAATCCTTCCAAAATAAGGAAACTGGCTGCATCTGTCCGTACGTACCGGGCGCGCACCTACTTTGACTGGGTGTACGCCTGTTCTCAATCTGAAAGCTTCCGGGCGTGCGCCCACTGGACCGGGCGTGCGCCTGCTTGACATTTCTTTGGCCTTGAATTCCTCGGCCACAAACAGCTTTGGCCCATCTGATTTGGCCCATCTTTGGCCTTGCAATGGCCCCATTTTCTTAGGCCACAGCTAGCAGTCCTTGGCCCCAACAGCCTTGCTCCTGGCCGGCAACCATTTCCTTGGTATAATTAGTATTTCGTTTCGTCCCACTATTTTGCAGTCGCATTTTGGCCACTATAATGACTCCTTTTGCACTTCGCTCTTTAGGATTTTATTTTTCATTTTAACTCAGGAATTTTTATATATCAAATTCGTCCAAAAATTCCATATTTCCAATTTAGTCCCAAATTTTCCAAAATTATCACTTTGGTCCTTGAACTTCGTAATTTCCGTTTAGTCCCAAATTTTCCAAAATTGCAATTTGATCCAAAAGCTTCCAAAATACGCTTCAATCCTCCGTTTTCAACATTGTTGCACTTCAACCCCTGTACTTTCAAAACACTAGAAAATACATTAAATTCTCAAGGTTTCGAGCACCAAATAAGCTAGGAAATATATCTTTTGGATGGGTAAAACCACATCCATCATATGTATTAAACATACGGGCCCATTACACACCTCAATCAAGGTTGACATCGTGCGCTCCAGGCGAGGTGTTTAAACCTTATTGAGATGAAAGAAAGTAATTTCTTTAAACCTTTGAAGGGATTAAGTACCTTTAACGGAGGTGAGATGGCCAGTCTCAAAACAGTTGTTTTCACGAGATTGTGTTTGAATTGGCGACTTCTTGCAAAATAATAAGATAGTGAGAGATTTCGACATCTATTCTGATGTCATTTTTTATTTGATAAAAGGAAATAGAAAAGTACTGGAATTTCACAAAAATCTTATTTTAAACAAAAAGTAAGGAAATAATTAAATAACGATCGTACCTGATTAAGATGTTAGCTTCTTGGAATGATGTTAACATCTTCACTTGTTGCGGGGTTTATTCAAATGTTTCTTGTTTCCTTGCAAAATAGAAACACATTAGGGGTGGGTGTTAGCTTAGCTAACACCCCTCCGATGCTTAAGTCAGTAAACGTTCAAAAGATAAACAAAACTGAAACAAGTACTTTTATTGTAAATAAAACTGTAAAGACCATACCTTGGTTTTATTTGCATTGGAATGTATTTATTGAAATTTACATAAAATAGGACTTAAGGTGAATGGCATTCCAGCTTCGGGGGATCCTTGCTCCATCTAGGGTTGATAGCCAATATGAACCTTTACCTGCTTCGGCATCAACTAAGTATGGTCCTTCCCATTTGGGGGCCATCTTTCCAGCATTGGGCTCTCTTGTATTTTGAAACACTTTGCGTAGGACTAGATCACCAACTTTAAACTTCCGCAATCTGACATTTTTGTTGTAGGATTTAGCAATCTTTTGTTGATACGCCGCTATCCTGATCTTGGCCAAATCCCTTAATTCGTCAATGGTATCTAGATCATGACTCAGGTTGGCATCGTTCTACTCAGGTGTCAACATATTATATCTGGCAGTAGGGACGAAGACTTCTGCCGGGATGACTGCTTCTGCACCAAATACTAAGGAATAAGGGGTCTGACATGTTGCATTCTTTGGTGTTGTTCTATCTGCCCAAAGGACAAATGAAAGCTCTTCTGCCCATCTTCCTTTCTTTTGATTTAGCCTCTTTTTTTAAGTTGTTGATGATTATTTTGTTACTTGATTCTGCCTGCCCATTAGCTTGAGGATGTACTGGTGATGATGTCACCATCTTGACTCCCCATCTAGTGAGGAAATCCTGTATCTTCTTGCTGATGAATTGAGAACCGTTGTCACAAATTATTTCAGAGGGGATGTCAAATTTGCTGAATATATTCTTCTTAATGAAGGATATGACTTCTTTATCACGAACTTGCACGTAGGATTCAGCTTCAACCCACTTCGAGAAATAATCAGTCATTGCTAGCAAAAATACTTTTCCTCCGGGAGATTTAGGCAATTTTCCTACTATATCCATTCCCCACCTCATGAATGGCCAAGGGGAGAGGATTGGATGAAGCAATTCTGCGGGTTGGTGCAAGATGTCACTATGCCTCTGGCAGGAATCACATTTCTTGGCAAAGATGGCAGCATCTTGACGCATTGTTGGCCAGTAGTAACCCATTCTTAGAGCTTTCGTATGTAAGCTTCTGCCCCCAGAATGGTTACCACATGATCCTTCATGAAATTCTTTTAGAACTTCCATTGCTTTGTCAGTTTCGAGACATCTTAAATATGGACCTGCAAAAGATTTCTCAAACAGAACATTATCTATTAACACGAATCTTGAAATCCTTACCCTGAATGCTCTGGCATTCTTTTCATCATCAGGGATGGTGTCTGATTATCTGAGATGTCGTCATCTGTACAAAAAAGTTCTAACCTTTCCACGGTAGGGATGTCGACATGTATAATTGGTATATTGGTCTGAGATAAGCTTTTGAAAGCTGATCCAAGATTGCTTGAGAGTTTTCCTCTCGGGGTATTTGTTCAAAGGAAAAGGTTTGAAATTTGCTTGCCAGGATTTTCACAATGCCTAAATAAGCTATCATCTTGGCATTTTTTGCTGCATAGGAACCATTAAAATGATTGACAAGTAACAATGAATCACTATATACCTGTATAGCTTTAATGTTCAAATCTAGAGCCACGGTTAGGCCCACGATTAAGGCTTCGTATTCTGCTTCATTATTTGTAGCTTTAAAATAGAACTAATGGCCTGGGGTATGATGTCCCCTTGTGGCGACTTTAGGACAACACCTAGCCCCGTGCCTCTCATATTAGAGGCACCATCTGTGAATAGAGACCACTTGCGCAGGATGTCCCCATCTTGGAGTTGTTGGACTTCTAGTTCTACTTCTGGTTGCATGCTTGGACTAAAGTCTGCCACAAAGTCTGCAAGTGCTTGGGATTTTATTGCCGTTCTAGGCTCATACTTGATGTCATAGGTGCTTAGTTGAACGGACCACTTGGCCATCCTTCTTGACATTTCTGGTTATCTCATTACACTTTTATCGAATAGTTAGTACGAATGACAATGATATGAGTTTCAAAATAATGTCTTAACTTAATTGAAGCAGTAATTAAAGCTAAGATCAATTTTTCAAGGTGTGAATACCTGGTTTCCGCATCGAGCAGTGTTTTACTTACATAATATATCGGTTGTTGTATGCCATCTTGATCACGGACCAGGACGGCACTTACCGCAGTTTCAGAGACAACTAAGTAAACACATAATGGCTCACCTTCTTGAGGCTTCGAGAGTAAGGGAGGTGTTGACAGGTACAACTTTAAATCTTGAAAGGCTTGTTCATGCTTTTCAGTCCACTCAAATCTAAAATTTTTCTTTAGGATGTCGTAGAATGGCTTGCATCTGTCTGAGGATTTTGAGATGAATCGATTCAATGCTGGCACTTTCACCGTCAATCTTTGAACATCTTTGATGGATCTAGGCGAGGTCAGATTGATGATTGTTCTGATGCAAAGAGGGATAGAGGCAAGCCCGGAGCAGATCAGAACAATCATCAATCTGACCTCGCCCAGATCCGTAAAAGATGTTCAAAGATTGACAGGGAAGGTGGCAGCACTGAATCGATTCATTTCAAAATCCTCAGATAGATGCAAGCCGTTCGATGACATCTTAAAGAAGAATTCTAGGTTCGAATGGACTGATAAGCATGAACAAGCCTTTCAAGATTTGAAGCTTTACTTGTCAACACCTCCCCTACTTTCAAAACCTCAAGAATGTGAGCCATTATGTGTCTACTTAGCTGTCTCCGAAACCGCAGTTAGTGCCGTCCTAGTCCGTGATCAAGATGGCATCCAGCAACCAATATACTATGTAAGTAAAACATTGCTCGATGCGGAAACCAGGTATTCACACCTTGAAAAATTAATATTAGCTTTAATTTCTGCTTCAATCAAATTAAGACATTATTTTGAAACCCATGTTATTGTCATCCGTACTAACTATCCAATTAAAAGTGTAATGAGAAAACCAGAAATGTCAGGAAGGATGGCCAAGTGGTCCGTTCAGTTAAGCACTTATGACATCAAATATGAGCCTAGAACAGCAATAAAATCACAAGCACTTGCAGACTTTGTGGCAGACTTTAGTCCAAGCATGCAACTAGAAGTAGAACTTGAAGTCCAACAACTCCAAGATGGGAACATCCTGAGGAAGTGGACTCTATTCACAGATGGTGCTTCTAATATGAGGGGCACAGGACTAGGTGTTGTCCTAAAGTCACCACAAGGGGACATCATACCCCAGGCCATTAGTTGTGATTTTAAAGCCACCAATAATGAAGCAGAGTACAAAGCCTTAATCGTGGGCCTATCCGTGGCTCTAGACATGAACATCAAATCAATACAGGTATATAGTGATTCATTATTACTTGTAAATCATTTTAACGGTTCCTATGCAGCAAAAAATGCCAAGATAACAGCTTATTTGGGCATTGTAAAAATTTTGGCAATCAAATTTCAAATATTCTCTTTTGAACAAATACCCCGAGAGGAGAACTCTCACAAATACCCCGAGAGGAGAACTCTCAAGCAGATGCATTGGCCAATCTTGGATCAACTTTCAAGAGTTTATCTCAGACCAATATCCCAATCATACATGTTAACATCCCTGCTGTGGAAAGGTTAGAACTATTCTGTATAGATGACGACATCCCTGATAGTCAGATGGAGATATCTTGGACGACGCCAACAATTAAATATCTTCAAGATGGAACTATCCCTAATGAGGAGAAGAATGCTAGAGCATTCAGGGTAAGGATTTCAAGATTTATATTAATAGATAATGTGCTATTTAAGAAATCATTTGCAGGTCCATATTTGAGATGCCTCGAAGCCAACCAAGCCAAAGAAGTCCTAAGGGAGTTACATGAAGGATCATATGGTAATCATTTTGGGGGCAGAAGCTTACATACAAAGGCTCTAAGAATGGGTTATTACTGGCCAACTATGCGCCGAGATGCTGCCATCTTTGCCAAGAAGTGTGATTCCTGCCAAAGGCATAGCGACATCTTGCATCAGCCCGCAGAATTGCTTCATCCAATCCTCTCTCCTTGGCCGTTCATGAGGTGGGGAATGGATATAGTAGGAAAATTGCCTAAAGCCCCTGGAGGAAAAGTATTCTTACTTGCTATGACTGATTATTTCTCTAAATGGGTTGAGGCTGAATCTTACGTGCAAGTTCATGATAAAGAAGTCATATCCTTCATTAAGAGAAATATATTTAGTAGGTTTGGCATCCCTTCTGAAATAATATGTGATAACGGCTCTCAGTTCATCAGTAAGAAGACGCAAGATTTCCTTGCTAGGTGGGGAGTTAAGATGGTGACATGTTCACCTGTGCATCCTCAAGCTAATGGCCAGGCAGAATCAAGCAACAAAATAATCATCAATAACCTAAAGAAGAGGCTAGATCAAAAGAAAGGAAGATGGGCAGAAGAGCTTCCCTTTGTCCTTTGGGTAGATAGAACCACACCAAAGAGTGCAACAGGCCAAACTCCCTATTCTTTAGTGTTTGGAGCAGAAGCGGTCATCCCGGCAGAAATTGTCGTCCCTAGTGCCAGGCTCAAGATGTTGACACCAGAGCAAAATGATGCAAACCTGAGTCATGATCTAGACACCATTGACGAACTAAGGGACCTTGCTAAGATCAGGATAGCAACATATCAGCAGAAGACTGCAAGATCCTACAACAAGAATGTTAGATTGCGAAAATTCCAAGTTGGTGATTTAGTCCTACGGAAGGTGTTTCAGAATACAAGAGAACCCAATGCTGGAAAGATGGCTCCCAAATGGGAAGGGCCATACCTAGTAGATGCTGAAGCAGGCAAAGATTCCTATTGGTTATCAACTCTAGAAGGAGCAAGGATTCCCAGAAGCTGGAATGCCATCCATCTCAAAGCCTATTTTATGTAAGTTTACATGATTATTTTACAATGCAAATAAAAACAAGGTACGATCTTTACCATCCTAAGTTCAATAAAAGTACTTGTTTCCATTTTTATTCAATTTTTGGAATAATTACTGACTTAAGCATCAGAGGGGCGTTAGCTAAGCTAACGCCCACCCCTAACATGTTTCTGTTTTGCAAGGAAACAAGAAGCATTAGAATAAAACTCATTGGTCAACTAAGATGTAAGCATCTTCCCAAGAACTTAACGTCTTATATATGGTACGGACTATCTCTTAATCTTTGTTTAAAAAGTGTTTTTATAGTTCTTTTATTTTCTTTTAATAAAATGTGACATCAGAAAATATGTCGAAATCTTTCATTAACTTGTTATTTTGCAAGAAGTTGACACCTTAAACTGGAAGTCTCCAAATTCAGTCCAAATCCTCGTGAAAACAACCGTTTTGAGACTTGCCATCTCACTTCCGTTTAAGGTACTTAATCCCTTCAAAGGTTTAAAGAAATTTCTTTCTTTCACCGCATTAAGGTTTAAACACCTCGCCTGGAGCGCACGATGTCAACCTTGGTTGAGGTGTGTGGTGGGCCCGTATGTTTAATATATACGAATTACCCATCACCACTTAATCAATGTGTTAGACCCTAAGATCTTTACAATTGGTTATGACACATACGTGTCTTCTAAGAACAAACGGTTATTGACATTTACATGTCAATCTAAGTAAATTGCAAACGGATTTCTACATCCAATCGCAAGTTGTTACCATCTACGAAGAAATTAACATCATTTTTCACAAAGATACTTGGGGAAAGTTTTTTCCAAAACCCAAGCAAAAGTTTTCCTACAGAAAGCATAAACAGTGCTGGACCAACCCAACACTTGAAAAACAAATTGTCTTGGCCCTTATGGGACGATTACAAACCAAAATATTGTCTTCGGGACGCAGCCCATTTCAAACCAAAGTTTTTAAACCAAATTTTTTCAAAACCAAAAGTTTTTTTTTACCATGTTACCTTCTTCCTTCATGGGGTGGCTACTGCCGCTGATGTTGTTGCTGCTCCTTCATCCAAGATATCATCACCTTTGGCTGCAGAAGATCCTTCTCCTACCTCCTCTCCCTTAGCATCCAAAGTCTTCAAGAGGGAACGTTGTTGCTCAACATTCCACTCTGTGTGATTCCCGACATGGAACTCCTCCATCATTTGAATCTTGATTTCAATCATGCTCCGAGCAGCGGAGGCCATCATGTTCTTCTTTAAATCCTCAATCCCATGCAGTTGTGTGTCTTGAAGGAAAGACATCCTTGTCATCAAGCTTTCCACCTCCTTCTGTAATTCTTCATTTTTCTTAGCCCCGGCTTCCCTCTGTTTCTTGACTCGAATAACTTCCAGCACCAGCTTCCTATTCCTTTCCTCAAGAGCGTTCATTCTTATCTTAGAAGCATCAACACCCTACAAAAGGCCAAAAGGTAGGTCAAAACCATGGAAACATTATTTCCTTTGAGACTCTGTTTTTTCATGAAAAACTTACCACTGCTGCCCTAGCCAGCGCTTCTTCCACATCCCCTAAGCCTGTTTCATCCACATATATAACCTCCTTGGAACTGCTCTTCCTCTTCTTCACCCTAGCTCCTACAGATGGTGCCTCCATCTCCCTTTTGGGCACCAACACCTGATTGCTTGCCTGGGTTTGCCCTACGAAATCTTGAAGATCCTTAAGAGAAAAGGCAGCGGTAGACTTTGAAACTGTCAAAGGAAGTGCATTGTCAGAAGAATGCAGAATCCAGAAACACCAAGATAATGTGCACAAAGATTAAAAAGAAAACTTACCAGTAGACATTTCGGTGGAGGGTGGTATCTCTTTGTCCTCAGAGATTGCTATATCTTCGTAAGGTTGGAAAGATCTTTCCCCCTCTGAGAACTCCAATAACCTGTTCACCTTTCCAATTGTTTCAGCAGATGGAGGGAAAAGCTTAGCCCAATCGATAGCTGCAAAAACAAACAAAGAAATTACAACAGGTAAGTGCTGGAGATAAGGAAAAATTGAAGTTTGAAAGAGGGATAGCTTCCCTATTCCATTCAGTTGCCAAGAAATCTCCTTCCTCCAAAGAATCCTTCTCGACAAAGAAATATTTTGATTTCCAACCCCTATCACTCACAGTTACTTTCAAGAACAAGGGTTTCATTCCAGTTCTAGTCTTAAGAAGGTATCTGGTAGACCCAAAAGTTTGGAGCTCATACACAAAGGCCAACTTCTTCAAACCTATGTCTAAACCGAATTCACGATTCACCCTCAGAACACAAGAAAATATCCTCCAAACCATGGGCATCACTTGTACAATAGCAAGGTTAGTCTTTCTAAAAAACTCGTTTATCATTGCAGGGAAAGGATAAGAAAAACCCAAAGTAAAGGGATACTCATAAAGACAAACCCATTTCGGAGAAACAAAATCGGACCTAAGAAGAACATCGAATGGTCTAAAGATGGTAGAATCCGGGAAGCAGTGTCGATCTTTGAGGGATTCGATCAGTTCATTGTTAAAAACACAGATTTCTTCATCTGGTTTTTTCAACAAACCTTCGCACGAGAAACCCTCGTCCTCGTTTAAACTCAGAGGATTTTTCGTGGCTTTTCCCTTTTTTGATTTCACCATTTTTTGAAAAAGCAACATGAAGAAAAAGAGAGGGAAAGATTTTACCTTCAAGGGAGATTCACCGCCGTGAAGAAGAACGGATGAAAGTGATGGGAAAAGGTGAAGGAGAAAGTGAAAAATGTTTTCCAGTTAAGAACCCTAGATCTTGGGGTGGTTACGCTAATTAAATGGAGGTTAACTCCTCAACCGCCACGTAACTCCTCAATAAATTAACCGCAGAACTTCTAGAAAGAAGTAGAAAAAACTGACCTTTTAAATTCATTTAAAAGACAGTTTTTTGGGACAATTGTTGTGGGTAAAATTCAGGATTGCTACGTCTTGAGTTTTTATCAGCATGTCAACATCTTCACTCTCGAAGGCAAGGTAAAAATTATTTACTTAAATTAATTAATTATTTATTTCTGTTATATTTTAATTACAGGGATAAAAAGTACGTGGGAAAAACGTGTCCAATAGACTCCTTTCAATGGCTTGGAAGACTAAGTCAAGATGTAGATAACTCACCGAGATTATAGGGAGTTTGTTAGGACTTTATCTTTTTGTTATTTTATTTCTTATTTATAAGCTTATGGCTGAAAACACAAACACACGCACTACACTCACGCAGCTCAAATATACTTTGTAATCCGCCATAGCTTTCTGCTTTGTAATTCATTATTAATACAATTGTTTGGGAAGGTAGGTGCTCATAATCACCTCCCGAGGTTTTGTGCCGGCGAGATAGTTATCTCAAGGGTTTTCCTCGTTACATGATCGAGCCATCTTGATTACATTGTTGCACCAATTATATTCCATTGCACCCTCCTTAGTTTCATTTCAAATTTCTTCATTGTTGATTTTTTTTACCAAAACACAGACTCACAAGCCTGTTCACAAAGTCATCTACCACTTGCAAGCATCTTGGGGCTTGAGACACCAAAGGGCCTTGAACATAAAGCCATTACGGCAGTCGACAGATGTGTAGTCGTTTGCCTCCTAGAGATACGATTCAAGGGAGAATTGAGAATGAAGATTCGCAACAGGCCTAGATGTGTTCACACAAGGTTACTCATCAAAATTTAACCTCGCTGACTAGCAACAGATTCTGCAAAACCTGATTTGGTCCCAACTTGTCAAACACAAGTTTACTCATACAGTTCACCTCTCTCAAATACAAACCCATACAAATGTCCCTACATGTCCATATACCATATACTCATACACAAACTCACCACCAAAATGACCAACCGGCCATTTGCACGAACTGACGTGAGCACCACCACGTAAGTCCAATCAAACAACTAAAATCTGAAAAAAATCTATTTGTAATCTTTATGTGCTAACAGGTGCAGAAAGGTAAGAATCCTTCGGGTCCTTCCGAGGCCAGCATGCATATATCCTTGCATTACAGGAGCTGACAGAACCTACACCTCAACCGATAACTTCAAAGTCTGTGACGGCAGCAAACTTCAAGTCTGTGACCTCGGCAACATCAACAAAGTCTGTGATGTCAGCAAACTTCAAGTTCGTGACCTCGGCAACACTTCAAAGTCTGCGATCGCAGCAAACTTCAAGTCCGTAACCTCGACAACGTCAACAAAGTCTGTGACCTCAGCAAATTTAAAGTCCGTAACTTCGGTAGAAACGACAACAAAGTCCGAGACCTCGGCAACAACGGCAACGTCAGTAACCTCGGGCGGTGCACTTCAACAACTTCATCAACAAACTAGGTATCATCAGAATTGGGTCAAATCCTTGATTCCTCAGTACGATCTTACCTTTTCTTTCAAAAATTGGTTTTTCAAAAATGATTTTCAAAATACCTAAAATAGCCTTATTAGTGTTTTGGAGTTGAACTATGTTTTGGTCTGATTCTCCGATAGAGATACGTAGGCAGCCGTGCGGCACGACCATCCCAATGTTTAGAATGATGTCTTTTCTATCGACGACATGACTTCTTCCATAAGTCTTGTCGCCGAGGGGCTCTGTAGACACCCCATTCTGAACCAATAATTCATGATTACACTACTCTTCATCTCTCTTTTGTGTTTTGATGAAAGCATATCAGTTCCGTCATGTTTCGTTAAGTTTCTAACTAAACTCGTTAGTTTTGGACCTAACTGACTAACAGAATAATTGAAGAGGACAAAATGGTCATTTGACTAGTTGTCCCGCACGGAAAGGCATGTCTCGAGCGAGACAACCCCTCTGCAGGTTTTGCAGAATCACTTTCCTTCTCCGTTTCAAACTCTTTTCTTGATAAAACTTATCCAATCCGGTTCTCCAATCATATTTGAGTTCTGGAACCTTCCTATGGTGGTTTCCCTCTCCACCTTTACCTCTTAAATCCCTATAAATACTTGATGGCTTTCAGTATTTCAGAGGTCCTCGATTTCCCAATCGAAAACACACAACACACACAATTTATTGGTTCTCTCCTTGAAAGATTCCTTCAAATCACTCACAAACAACTCCTAAATTCATCCCTCAACCACGTTGATTGACGAATGTCAAGACTCAAGCCTAGAATCAAGGTGGAACTCTGCCCGAATCACTTCTCGATCGAGAAGACATCTTAGAACCACGTTCTAAATCAAATACTTTCCAAACGCTAGGTAAACTCCTCCTTTTACTCTCTTCTTCTCAACCCCTCTATTGCTTTTAGAGTAGTGTAATCCTATCAAAAGGATTAGCCTAGAGTCCCTTCAATCCATGGAGGTGATCTCGAAGCATGCAATCCGACATTCCTAATCAAGAAATTGATTAGGGTTTTCTTGTTCTTATTTATTGAAAAGATTGATAATACTCAATTGGCAAGACCGATCTCCAGATTTGGTGGAATGGGTGCTCCTCGACCTTCCCATTCCATAACTTAACCCCCAAACCCTCAAGTCTTTTTTAAATCAAAAATATTTTTCTTATTGTTTTCCTAAATAAATAATAAGTGGCGACTCTGTTATTCAATAAAAAATATCAACGCTACAGGCATGTGATAGGCAACCCATTTACCACATGTGTAGGTACGCTCATTAAATCGTACAATTTGGATATTTCCACCTTTATCACCCTGACGTGCGGTTATCACTTGATACACCCCCATCTCATGATTGTTGAACCTCCTTACCTGATGTGTCATACCTTTCTCGCTATTCTTCAAGTATCGATAATGAACTTTCTGGCTGAATTGGTGTAGGGGATTGATGTTAGGGTTATCAGGATTACCTCCTAAGGTATTAAGTGAAAATTCATGCCTCATTTGAAAGTACTCCACACAACGGTAGAAGGCAGTTTCAACAATTGTTGTGATTGATATCCCACGGGCTCCCTTCAAGACACCATTAAAGACCTCAGACATGTTAGTAGTCATAATGCCATATCTGTTACCACCATTGTGTGCCAATGTCCATTTTCTGGTATCTAAATTCAGAAACCATGTATGATAATGTGTATCTGATTTTTCCTTTTTGGCGCCCGACAAAACCCTTTTTTGGAAGTTTGAAAATTCTTTATCGGACTTTGAAAAATCAACGGAGTCACCACGCCGTTTTTAGTTTAAGGGGCCAAAACTTTGAAAAATGCCCAAAATTAGAGAAAATGAGTTCGGAGGTCAAGTTACACTCTGGAAAGAACGTTTGGCATTCACCCGGAATGCCTCGTATGACAAGTCTTCCTCACTTGAAACTTTTTGTGGTGTGTGTGTGTGTGTTTTGAAAAAGATTTTTAACTAAAAGGGATTTTCTGAAAATTACTGAAATTTTAGGGACTGAACTGAAAAACAGTTTGAAAACAGTGACTAAACTGAAAATAACAGAAAACTGGAAAACTGTTTGCAGATGATAATGTCATCCGCGTGGAGGAGATTGTAGTGCAATCTTATCCTCGCGGATGGGGCTGTAGTGTCAAGATTTTTTACAATTTCCAGTTTAGTCACTGTAATTTCCAGAAAGTTAACTGGATTTACAGGACTTAACTGGAATTGTAACTGAAAGCAGAAAATGAAGGAATTGAATGGATTTTTTAGCATCCATGTTTTGTCCTCTCTTTCCCTAGACTTTGATTAGTGGTCATATGTGATGAATCCACTTAATCAAGCCATCCCGGGGGTACATTAGGACTTTTGAAAACACTTCTTTTGCTAGGGACAAAGGGGATTTTAACTTGAAAAGTAAGTTGACAAGAAATTTAGGTCAAGATGTATCAACTTTAGAGGAAGGTCTCTAAGGTGGTCATAAGAAGACCATCCTTGAGACCTAAACTCAAGTGTATCTCATACATCTTGTGTGAACTAATTGTGTAAGTCTAGATGATATTCATCCAAGGAAATGGTTCCAAGGTGAACATCTTAGACTAGGGAGAGGGATTTGCAAGAAAGTAAATAATGTGGACCATTTGAAATGATCATCTATGGAGATTGGCTCCAAGATGACCATATTTAGGTCAAGAAAGCAAGTAAAGACTAAAAATGTAAAGAGGCATGAAAGTAGAAAATATGGACCATTTGAAGTGATCATCCATGGAGATGAACTCCAAGATGACCATCTTCTAGGTGAAGTGAACTAGAGCAAATAACAAGTAAAGACTAGTTAATGTAAAAGGGACATGGGGGATGACATGAAAATAAAAGAGGATGTAGATCTCTTTAGAAGATCATCCATGGAAATGGATTCCATGGAGATCCTCATGGATCAAGGACAAAAGGGGGAAGGGAATGAACAAGTAAGTAAACAATTAAAATCAGATCATGGAGATATGAAATTGATGCATGAACAAAGGAGATTTAAGTAGGGAAAACAAGGGTTTTACCAATGTTTCTTGGATTTGTGTTTAGAGTTTGAAGGATTTCAAGGCTTAGAAGTGATTTTGGAGTGAATTTGAGGTTGGATTTGGTGTTAAATTGGAGTTGTGGGAGTGTTTAAGGCTGTTTTGAGGTGGGATTTCGGCATAGTAACAGTAGGGAAAGGTGTTTTTTGGCCTCTTGAAACTGAGGGAGAAGGGCTGTATTTATAGGTTACCTGGGTGCTGATCTTATCCGTGTGGACAAGATTGTAGGTGCAATCTTGTCTGCGCGGATGACCCAAGCAGGCGTGCCTGAACAGTGCAGAAAAGCAGTTTTGGCATTTTGTTCTTGGTCAATATTCCATTTTATTGGGAATGACAGACTTCCAGCGAGGTTTTTTATTATTTTTTAATTCCTAAGAGGTCCTTCCTCATTCAAATTGTCAAAATAATATCCAAAATCCCCCTAAATTATTATAAATCATTAATTTGGGCTGATGAAATATTAACGACCCAGATTGGGGTACTTACACCATGCAATTACCTCAGGGTTAATTGAACGGATACTCTCTAAGGTAGATTTCAATTTTCTATCTTGACTTGCTCTACCCGCTCTCCAAAACAGATACTTCAAACCTTCCCCTCTATGCTTATCCAAGAAATTTGCTCGCATATGTCTCAAGCAATATCGATGATGCACATTTGGCAACCACGTGTCTTCCGCTATAGACTTAAGAATGTCGTGATGACGGTCAGATATCAAGCACACTTCACGATTCTTTATAATATGTCTGCAAAGAAGATATAAGAACCAACGCTAGTTCCAGTCCTCTTTTTCAACAACAGCAAATGCAAGAGGAAGTATACTGTCTTGGGCGTCAACACCCATGGCAATCAGTATTACCTCTTTATATCTTCCATGAAGGAACGTTCCATCTACAGAAATGACAGGCTGACAATAAGAGAAAGCTTCAATATAAAGCCCAAATGCCCAAAACACCCGTTGAAACTGTTGGGTTTCGAGGGTCCATGCGCAGCGGAAGAAAGCAAATTAACTCGAAAACCCGGAGCCAAGGATCCGTTCTAGATGATTAATTAAGAAGTAAGAAATAGAAATACCAACCTAGATGCCTTTTGTCGTTGATAAACGTGTTCCAACTCCAGATTGATGACCTTGTGAATCCTCGATGAACAATCCTTGAATCACGAACGTTAGATCTTGATTGGCGAAGATCCTCTATGTGTATCCACGCGTTGAACGAACCCTAGAACAGTTCTAGGTGGATTGCTAGATCCTTTGATTGAAACTCCTTTCAATCAATGAAGAATTATGGAATTGGATGGTGTTTCGATTCTCAATTCTCAATTGAAATCTCTCAAATTGTGTTTCTCTAAACCCAATTTTTGTATGTATCTGCTAGGGCAAAAGGGAGGCAATATTTATACTGTATAAATACCTTTTCCTTTATAGAAAACCCTAATTTCCAAGCAGTTATGTATCTGCCAGCGTCGACGGGACGACTCGTCCCCCAGGGCACGAGTCATCCCATTTCCACAATGCTCAGATACGTTCGTCCCCTTTACGGGGAATAGTTGGTACAAACCCAGGGCACGAGTCGTACCTATGGGCACGAGTCGTCCCCTATGGGACGAGTCGTCCCTCAGGACATTCCCTCGGATTCACTCGTCCCAGGCCAAGGGAATAGCTGGTTCTGGCCTGGGGACGAGTCGTCCCCTGTGTACAAAAAATTCCATATTCTTCATTTTTGACAATTCGTTCGATGCGTGTGACCCCATAGGACTATATTATGTTGGCAATGAGTTCGATCACATCGATCCTCATAAGACATGAGCGGACTCTAGCAAGCCATCATGCATACCCAAATAATATAATATCAAGTTCGATTTTCCTACATAGAACATATCACAATCCCATTGTCACACGATGTTATATTGAACATGAGTCATGGTCCACGTCAACTCATATCGTTCAATGCTTTCTCGTTACCAAGTAAATTGATCAATCGAATGATATTAATCACATTAATTCATTCGGACATGGCCATCTACATCATCAATCTTACTTACGAGTGGCCTAGCAAACATCTCTCTTTACGAGGGACAAATTTCCATCTTGACTTATCATTCTTCCCAACAAGAATCCTATCATGCCAATAATAGCCCTTATTGTTATCCGGTTAAAGATAATGTTAAACTATATCAAACACAATATTCATCGAGTGGAAGACGATGATAATCTCAGGTCAAAGGATATCAATGATATAACTATATGAGATTTAATTATGATATTTGATCATGACATAAATCTCATAATGGGTCAAGTCCAGTACATTGTTCTCTAACAAGTACCCATGAATTTAATGTGCATCCCTATGCATATAATCATCATATGATTATCCATTAAACTTCATACTAGTGCTTCATAAGTACTAGGGACATGATTATTACAATAAACATGCAAACATATATAATAATCAAAATAACAATCTCTCATATAAAATGAATAATGACATTACAAATAAGTCTATCTCTATAGGCCTAGGGCACTAACACCTACAGAAACATGTGTAATTCACCGACGGGAGGAGGAGGATGAGTATACTCAACAATTATTCCGGGGTTGTATTTTTGGATGGCTGTTAGTACGCGGGGTAACCTTATATAAGATTCCTCCCAATCTAAAAAAACCTCTGCAATACCCTTCTGCTTTCCACACCATGCCTTCTTATACGTAATTTCCTTTCCAAACATACCACTGATGTGTGCAATAATAACTCCAACCATGACATTTGAATCGGCCTTAATAAGACTAACTACTTGCCGGCCGATTGCCGGAGTCATCACCGGAGAGTTACCGACGGACATTTCCGTCGGTAAATCTTAGTTATTACCGACGGATATTTCCGTCGGTAAATCTTAGTTATTACCGACGGATATTTCCGTCAGAAATCTTAAGATTTACCGACGGAAATTTCCGTCGATAATGGGTTTGATTTTTTTTTTATTATTTACCGACGGAAATTTCCGTCGGTAACATGTCCAGATTTTTTTTAAAAAAAATCTGTTTTATTTGTAAACCACCTATAAAAGGCTGTAACCTGTCAAACAACCTGTTTTAAACAAATCCCAACAATTACAAACAAACACAAATAACCTGTTTCGCTTGAAACAACCATCCAAATCAAGCGAAACAGGAAAGGGGAAAGGGGAAAGGGAAAGGGGAAAGGGGAAAAGGGGAAAGGGAAACTGTTTCGCTTGAACATCAAATAAAATTCAAGTATCCAACAATCATCCAAATCAAGCAAAATAGGAAAGGGGAAAGGGAAAGGGGAAAGGGGAAAAGGGGAAAGGGAAAGGGGAAAGGGGAAAAGGGGAAAGGGAAAGGGGAAAGGTGGAAAGGGGAAAAGGGGAAAGGGGAAGGGAAAGGGAAAGAGAAAGGGAAACCAAATATGTTTGTTTGATTACATGTCAAATAAAATTAATGTTTAACGACCACGACCACGAGCGCTGCCGTTGCCGCTGCCGCTACCGCTACCACCACTTCGCCTAAGGTATTGACCGACTGATGAGGCAGATGCATTACCGCTATTAGGTTGCTGTGGTTGCAAATTCATGGTGGGTAAGTATTGTTTCATGCGCTACTCAAACTGGCTTTGCAGAAGTTCTCGCTCTTCCCGAAGACGTTCCTCCAATATGCTCTGCACCTGGGTCTGCACTTGGGTCTGCACCTGGCTCTGCATCTGCTCCACTTGCCTTTGAACCTCTCTCTGAACCCGATCATCGAAAGCTTATTGATCCACATGCTGACTGCCGGAGGAAGAAGAAGAAAAGTACTGCGTAGTATGGCTGCGAAATGGCATGTTAAAATACCCAACACCATGTCCTCCGAATCTAGGCAAGCGGTCTCCCTTTGGTTGCTTGTCTCAGAGGACAATGGCCGCCCAAATCTTTTCACGAAAGGCGGGCCGCTCGGTGCTCTCAGGCTCCATAGTTCCTTCTTCAATAGCCTCGTCACAAGCACGCCTATCATACTCTTCCTGGGAAAAAAATACATTATACACTATGGTAGAAAATAATATTTCTTTAACTAAATAATTTATAATTTACTAATAGAAAATACTATTAACACTTACATAAAGGCTCTGGTAATAAGGGTTAACCTATTGTAGCCCTGAGCCATCAGGAGCCTCCGCAGTATGTGTAGCCATAAACACAGCAGCTGCATCAGCCTGATCATCTCCGTGTTTCTTTCGCTTAACATATAAAAAAATTAAAACTTCAAAATTTCATCAAATAATAACAATATATGAATCAAATAGAATATTGCTTAATTTACAAACGGATAGTAAATTAAGTAAGTTTACCATTCGGGACCAAGTCTCGCTGAAGTTAATCGATCCTCCAGTGTGCACACTCCCCCGCCCCTCTTGTGAGTTCCTATTATTCTTTGCTATTTCTGAATTTTTTATAAATTTTTCACTATTCCAATAGGCTTTCCACTGCTCCCATGCACTATTCGAGAAATTAGCTGGAGGCAAACCATCCCTTAGCCACTTTTTTTCATGTCATATACTTTACCAGCGTACCGCTTAGCAACTAATTGCTTGAAAGCCTTCTCTATTTGAACGTCGGAGCATCCGGGGCATGAATATATGTGCTACAAAAATAGTAAAAGTAGTTAAATAAACATGGACTAAAATAGTTGTTGCTAATTAATTATTAAGCGTAAATTAGAACATAAAGATGAACAGGGGACTAGTCTACAAACTTTACAAAGGAAAGAGAATTGAGTAATTTTACCCGAAACTGGCTATACCAGATATCGTACACATCTTTTGATATTGATTTTGGTGTGGGATAAAATTACTCAAAAGTATACCCACTGAATAAATCCCCAAACCATCGAGCAGGATCTCGACAATCACCATGTATAAACCTATTAAGATATTAATTAAAAAACAATATATCAATATATATACAAATAAAAAGACAATAGAATCAATGTATAGATTTTAAATGTAACATAGAAATAATATAAATAATGAGTTGACATTTAAATATATGACATTTACAATTAAATAATACTTACTGGCCACTGGGAGAGATAGAAATTTCCATTTTTCCTTCCTCGTCAATATTTGTGTCCAAAATAACCGGCCCGGATGGTTCACTAACAGGAACACTAGAGCTATCAATACCTGGACTGATCACATCATCATCACTACGTCCAGAACTAGAAGTAGTGCCCCTCCCTCCCGTCCTTGGTGAAACAAGACAATGCATAAAACTCGCAACCTTCCCTCTCTTTGAACGATTGCCACATCGACCCGACATATCTAAACTAGAATATAAAATATGTAGACAGAAAATGAATCAAGTAGAACAAAATTTAAATAGTAGGAAGCATTCATTTAGACTACAATAATAAAATGTAAACATTATATACAAAACATTATCTGAATTAAGACTAAACTGATTCATTCACTATCAATCTTGATCAGTATCACTACAAAATTCAAATAGTAGCAAGCATTCGTTTAGACTACAATTATAAAATGTAAACATTATATACAAAACATTATCTGAATTAAAACAAAATTGATTCATTCACTATCAATCTTGATCAGTATCACTACAAAATTCAATTTCTTCTTCACTAGTTTCCTCGTCGTCGTCTTCTTCCCCATCTTCATCATCGGACCCATGTATATACCCTTCTCCTTCCTCATCCTCCACATCGTCATACTCGATTTCATTGAAAGTGACTTCCTCCCCTAGTAGACGGGTGTTTTCGGCCATTAATGCTTCATCCTCGACATTATCATTCAAGGAAATAATCGAAGATATAGGCATTTCCTCTTCCTGATAACAATCATTTAATGATGAATCAATATTTGAAGTAGACGTTTTTGTACGCAATGGTATATCAAAAGTGCTTCTTGCTTTGGTTTTCCATACGGCCCACCATCCGCTAGACTCTCTTCGTCGATGGGGGTAGGGAGTCATATACACCTGTTGTGCTTGAGATGCAAGAATGAACACATCATCACCATTATGCCTAGAAGAATGCTTTAAGTCAACGAGATCAAAAGTGCCATGTTTGATAATGCCTCGCTCAGCGCCCTGCCACTCACAATTGAAAAGAACTACAGAATTTCCAAAAAAGTACTCCAATTCAATAACTTCTTTCAATACGCCATAATACTCGAGATTTCCTTTGAGATTGACCCCGCTATTCCAAGTTGATTTCGTTTGGCCATATTCATCGGTGTGAAATACATAGCCATTGACAAAATATCCCTTATATACATTCACTCTTAAGGACTGACCGTGTGCTAATGCTTGTTATCTCGCAGCTTTTGCATCTCCACGGTTGTTCGAAATCTAAATAAAAACACATAGATAGTAAAAAACTCATACTTCAAATTCTATTAAAAACATTGAATTAATGAATTGGAATTTACATAATTATTAAACCGGGAGGGAAATTCGTTGTCTGTCCTTATTGAAATCAATTCAGGCGCAATGTCTCTAGCCTGTTCTTCGAACATACTGCATTCAAGGAGAACATAAAGTTGCTTAGTTCATATTAAAGTTATTAGGATTAACATTACTTAATAACAAATGAAGAATGCTTACTTCAAGTAGTCCTCGACCTCAGCACAGTTAAGGAGAATATAGAGTTTAGTCGCTTCTAATTCTTTTTTGCCTAGCATGCGCGTGCACTTTCTATTGCCAAGGAATCGACCAGGCGAATAAAAAACTAAAATTTTTCCATTAGAATCAGTGACTCCCCCATCATAATTGCGTCCCACTTTAGTGAACCTTGTCTCAATGTCGGGGTGAAAATATGTTGAAACAAACGACACAATTTCATCGACAATCACTGATTCAGACATAGATGCCTCAACTTTTGCTCTATTGCTCATTTTCTTTTTCAAACTCCCCAAAAATCGTTCAAATGGATGCATCCATCTGTACTGAACAGGTCCTCCAACTCTAGCTTCATAAGCTAGGTGAATTGGTAAATGTTCCATTGAATCAAAGAAAGATGGCGGAAATATCTTTTCAAGCTTGCATATTGTCACCACAATGCTCTCTTCGAGTCTTCTCATATCCTCAACACGAAGAGTGCTGGAAGTCAATGCTTTGAAGAATTCACTCAATTCTGTTAGGGCAACCCATATTTCATTAGGGAGAATGTCCCTAAATGCAATGGGTAGCAACCTATCCAATAACACGTGACAATCATGACTTTTCAACCCATGTACCGTCCCTTCTTCCACATTCACACAGTTGCCAATATTAGATGCATACCCATCAGGAAGTTTCAAATCTTTCAACCACTGTAGAACACGTTGCTTATCCTCTCTTGACAGAACAAAGGGAGCAACTGGTTTGAAATCTTTTCCATTAACTTTAACAATGTTGAGATCTTTACGATTGCAAATCGCTTCAAGGTCTAGCCGACCCTTGTCTGTGTCCTTCGTTGAGGCCTTAAAACCCATCACTGTATTGAAAATATTGTCAAACACATTTTTTTCAATATGCATGACATCAAGGTTATGTCTTATCAAGTTCGTCTTCCAATAAGGTAACTCCCAAAATATACTCTTTTTGATCCAGTTATGGTCTTTACCAAATCCTTCTGGTCTATCCTTTGAAAACAACTTTCCCCACCCGACACCAGACACCTCAGACACCTGCTCAAAAATATCCTCGCCACTCAGATGAGAAGGGGGGCCCCGACGCTCAACTCTATTTTTGGTAAAAGCATTCTTCTGTTTACGAAATGGATAGTCACTAGGAAGAAACCGTCTGTGGCAATCAAACCAACACTGCTTCTTGTAATGCTGAAGTGTGAATGCATCTGTATTTTCCATACAATACGGACAGGCCAATCTCCCATGTGTGCTCCATCCCGACATCATACCATAAGCAGGAAAGTCATTAATTGTCCACATCACTGCAGCCCTCATGTTAAAATTTTGCAACTTGAAAGCATCCCATGTCTGGACACCATCATTCCACAGCTGTTTGAGTTCATCCATCAGAGGTCGAAGATACACATCAATGTTTTTGCCTGGATTCGAAGGCCCGGGAATGAACAAACTCAAATACATATAAGGATCAGTCATACATAACCACGGGGGAAGATTATACATTGTGACTATAACATGCCAACATGAATAAGATTTTGCCCCTGGTCCAAACGGAGAAAAACCATCTGTACATATCCCCAGCCTTATGTTTCTAGGATCCGCAGCAAAATCAGGGTAAGTGGCATCAAAATGTTTCCATGCTTCACCGTCAGAAGGATGAGTCATCACACCCACTTCACGAGGACACTCTTTGTGCCAACGCATGGCTTCTGATCTTTCTTTCATTGCGTAAATTTGTTGCAACCTGAGAATTAGCGGCATATAACGCAACTGCGCCCGAGGCACGTTTTTCTTGTGCTTGGCACTACCACGGCATGGTGGCTTATACCTACTAAGTCCACATATTGAACATGAATTGAGGCCCTCATTTTCCTTATAAAAAAGCATGCACTGATTCTTGCAAGCATCAATTTTAACATACCCAAGACCGATCTACCCCACCAACTTTTTTGTCTCATAAAAATTGTGAACCATATTATTTTCTTCGGGTAGCATCCGTTGTCCCCATGACATGATACGATCGTAAGTATGCTGGCTCATATTTGTATCAGCCTTGATAGTTAGAAGCTCAGTCACTTGCTCTAACACTGTAGCCTTTGCACCAGGATGAATTTTCTCATTTGCAGAGTCCATTAAATCCATAAACTTCTTTGCAACAGGATTTGGTGCCTCTGTTGGATTAGGGTTCCAATCAAACTCTGGGCCAGCCTCATTTCGAACCATATCATCCAAACCCACAGACGACTCCTCTTCATCAATCAAATGTTCAGGTTCCCTTGGCGGACCACGTGATACAGTAGGATGATTGTGAACACTTGTTTCAACCACATAACGCTCCTCATGCGCTACCCATACCTTGTAACCATCAACAAACCCTGCCTCCAAAACATGTTTCTTTACCCATCCAACACTCAGATATTTTATGTTCTTACACTTTTTACAAGGAAACCTAATCTTATCATCACGTATGCACTTGGGATGCGCTCTAGCAAACTCCACGAAATGTTCTAAACCTTCTAAGAATTGAGGTCTGACACCCCTTCTACCGAGATTACTATGATTATCCATCCAACTACGATCTTCTCTAGACATAATTAACTCCTGCATTTCATAATATATTAACAGTTTAGATGTAATTAACGCATTACAATTCCCTAAATTTGGATTACAAACTTGAAAGCAACAAGACACTTCATTTAGGTTTAGAATTGGGGTTGGCTTCTATCGCACACATCTATCACATTTTTAAATTATTAATATTTTGAATAATTTTAAATATTAATATTTAATTCTCTGTTGTAAAGTATATCATTCCCTAGGATGAAAGGACAATTCATGTCCATTAGGTTTAGAATTGGGGTTGGCTTCTATCCCATCCCGAAATACACGATTATATGAATTGCAAATATCACTTTGTCTACTTGCTTTATAATCGAAAATCAAGAAATTTCGGCAGCATAACCCCATGGTCTCCAAGTGCACGACGTAGACTAGGTCAATCAAACACTATTGATTAGAATCGACAGTGTGTAATCAACCATGTCTAGTACACACTAAGAGAACAATAGAAATGCAACCGAAATATCTCAACTATCGACTATTCAAGCAATTTTAATAGACAATTATGATATTTACAAAATCATATAATCGTGCATTTCAAGACAGTCCACACGGACAATTTAAGAATCGATGACTACATGTTGACCTCAACATGATAAGTTAAAGATTCTTAAACGGGTTTCTAAGCTTTTGTGTTTCAACCGTCACAACGTCACGTCGTAACATTAATTTTTATTCATTACCGTAAAATGCATAATTTTACAATAATGAATTAACACACACATCTATCACATTTTTTAAATTATTAATATTTTAAATAATTTTAAATATTAATATTTAATTCTTTGTTGTAAAGTATATCACTCCCTAGGATGAAAGGACAATTCATGTCCATTAGGTTTAGAATTGGGGTTGGCTTCTATCCCATCCCGAAATACACGATTATATGAATTGCAAATATCACTTTGTCTACTTGCTTTATAATCGAAAATCAAGAAATTTCGGCAGCATAACCCCATGGTCTCCAAGTGCACGACGTAGACTAGGTCAATCAAACACTATCGATTAGAATCGACAGTGTGTAATCAACCATGTCTAGTATACACTCAGAGAACAATAGGAATGCAACCAAAATATCTAAACTATCGACTATTCAAGCAATTTTAATAGACAATGATGATATTTACAATCATATAATCGTGCATTTCAAGACTGTCCACACGGACAATTTAAGAATTGATGACTACATGTTGACCTCAACATGATAAGTTAAAGATCCTTAAACGGGTTTCTAAGCTTTTGTGTTTCAACCGTCACAACGTCACGTCGTAACATTAATTTTTATTCATTACCGTAAAATGCATAATTTTACAATAATGAATTAACATACACATCTATCATATTTTTTAAATTATTAATATTGTGAATAATTTTAAATATTAATTCTTTGTTGTAAAATATATAATTTTACAATGATGAATTAAATTAACATTTATAAACAAGATGAGAGTCGTTCTCATTCACAACTATCAAAACCCTATCTCATCTTAGACCAAGAAAGACAGAGCAAACAAGTTCTCGACTGTTTGAGCAAAGGATTTTCTGTTTAATAAGAAATTTTTCCAGTTTCACTGTCCTCTTCTCTCTAAGGATCTCAAACATAACAACCATATTTGTGACAGTGCCTGTTTTACTCTTCACTGGTGTTATACGGTCACAAGTAAAAACAAGGTAACAGTATAACACCAGTGAAGAGAAAACAGACACTGTCACAAACATGGCTGTGATGTTTGAGATCCTGAGATACAATACGGACAGTGAAACTGGAAAAACTCTTATTAAACAGAAAATCCTTTGCTCAAACAGTGGAGAACTTATTTGCTCTATCTTTCTTGGTCAAAGATGGACGGATTTTGATAGCTGTGGGTGAGAAAGGCTCTCATCTTGTTTATATTTTAAGATGTTAACCACCAACCACAATACCCTATAAGCAGTGCCACTAAGAGTTTTCTTCCTAATTTTAGACAATGACAATACTTCCATTCAAGTCTTCCTAATTTTAGACATTCACCCCCTCCCTCCCCCTTTGACTTTACACAAGTCATCTAATACAAATTAAGAGTAAACAGTTGACTGCTTGATCAAAAAGTGTGATCCGACCGAAGGTGCATCTAGGGTGCCAGGATTGATATCAGGCGCTCAAACGTAGGCGACATACATCACCGTCCGCGATGCCGTCAATCGCCCCAAAATGGGATCTAAAACCAGTGAGGTAGTGTGCGGCTGAATATGTTATATTATTGAGACATACACCCCCGCTCTCCCTTTGACTTTACACAAGCCATCTAATACAAATTAAGAGTAAACAGTTGTACCCAAAATAAAGAAACATATCTAGCAGTAAACAATCAACAGTTCAGAACATGGGTCAGAATTTAAATACAGTAACCAAGTTGCACACACTCTGATTAATATCAAATTTTCAAAATAAATAATATGATCTCATCAGATGAGATTCATGTCCGTTCAACACAGCCATCATTCCCAGAAAAATTGGTGTTAACATTAACATCATTAATCGTAGAGAGTAACATAAGAACATAACATGATAATTTGCTTTCAATTTGATCACTTAATAAGAACTCAAATCTCTCTCAAGTCGAAATCAACTCCAATCAATATATTAAACAAACTAGAAATAGAGTCGGAACATAGATAATATTCACACCCAAGATAAAATGACCATAAAAACTAAAAGTTACTTTAAAGGAGCAATTTAGAAGGATTTAATCTATAACACATAAAAACTTGAAATGGAGTCGGAGCATAGATAATATTTACATCCATCATTCCCAGAAAAATGATTTTTTGTTTCTAAATATAACACATTTTAAACATTTAGAAGGAAGTCAACATAATATTTACACATAAAAACAGAAATAACACTAGGTTTCCAGTTAATTCAATAAGATTGCAACAGAAATAACACTAGATTACACATAAAAACAGAAACCTTAAACCTTACTGTAACGATGTGTGCCATTTTTCGAAAGATTGGATTTTTCTCTTCTTTGAAAATCAATCGAAAAACACGGAGTCGCCACGCCATTTTTGTTTTAAGGGCCAAAACTTTGAAAATTGCCCGAGATTAGAGATTTGGGTTCGGAGGTCACGTTACACGCCGGGAAGAACGTTAGTGTTCACCCGGAATGCCTCGTAAAAACGAGTCTTCCAAGCTTAAAAACCATTTTTGTGTGTGGTGTGTGTGTGTGTTCCTTTGGCCAAAATAAGTTCAAACTGAGAAAACTAAAAATTGGGAACTCTTTATAAGATATTAAACAAGTCCCATGATTTTTGGTGTGATTTTAGGGTTGAGTTTTGGTACTCAAAAGACCTTTTGAAGTTGAAAACCAATTCTGCCAGAATGAAAAAAGCAGTGGACACTTGATTTTAAAACGGATTTAAGAGCTTTAAAACTTCAAAATATGGGGAAAGTCCGAGAATGAAAGTTGTTCAAAACACCTTAAATAAGGTTTCTGTAATTGTATTTTCCATTTGGAGATGATTTGATGGACCAAAACCTTCTAGAAATCTCAGATATGAAATCTGGATTTCCAGAAACTGTTGAACTGACCCTTGGAAAATAATTTGAAAAAAGGAGTTTTACTCACGAAAAAAATAAAGTAAAAATATTTCTGGAAATCTATGGATGTTGTCTACAAAAAGTATTTTGTAGTCAACACCAAATTCCAAGTTCTTCTGTGTCCAAAAAATTAGACCATGGACAGAGGTCTTAGAGAAAGGCTACTGGACAGCAACATTCTCTTGAAGGAAAATATGATTTAAAAGGGGTTTTGCATCCATGCTTGTCCCCATTTCCTTAGGCTTTGATTAGTGATCACTAGACATTTTAGTGGTGATCTACTATATCAAGCCATCCTTAGGGTACATTAGGACTTTAAGCATTTCATTTGCTTGGGAAGGGGAATTTTATCCTTTGAAAGAAAGATTTTGTGTATGGAAATGATTTTGGAAAACACTTTTGAGTGAATGATTTCGAGGAAAAACATTTTTAAATGAGTAAGAAGTAATTTGGACCTTTTAAATGGTCATCCATGGGAATTTATTCCAAGGTGACTACATTTTTAGGTCAAGCAAAGATGAACACCAAGTTGATGAACAAACTACATCTTTAAAGTTTGAGATGCATGCATGGATGAGAGAATTTTAGGGTAAGGAGAAGGAGGGTTTACCAATGATGGTTTAACCCTATCTTCCTTGGTTTGGAGCTTGGCTTGAGGAGTATCAAGACTTGAATGTGTTTAGAGAGTGTTTGATGATAGAGTTGGTCAAAAAGAAAACAAGTAGATAACACTTAAGTCCTCTATGTTTTCTCTCTAATCCTCCTCTTTGGTGTTGATTTAAGCTTGAGCTTGTGTATGTTTAAGAGTGATTTGAGAATGTTTGGAGTGAGATTGGGAAAGACTCAGGAGAAAATGGTGGCAATCTAAGGATTCCCACTGTTTTCTCTTTGTTTTTCGCCAGAGTTTAGCTTCTATGAGTGGATTGTGTTGTGTAAACTGAGAGAGAGGGGTTCAATTTATAGGCATTCTGGGAAATCAATATCGTCCGCACGGATCGTCTTGGAGGCGTGCCTGGTGCATTAAATGCTGCTCCAGGCTTTGGACAGGAAGAATATTTTTCAAATTAAGCAACCAGTTTTTGTTCCAGCAGCTTCCATTTCGGGTTTTTGACCTTTCTTTTGCTTTTGTGAGATTCTTTTCTTGGTTTAACTTTAAATAGCAATCCCTATTTTACCCTTGCTTTGTTAGAAAAGTTAGGAATTGTTAGAAATGTTAGGAATTTTAGGACTTTCGTTAATTTTCTAACGAAAATACTAACAACTCAAATTGGAGCACTTACAGTAGCCCCTCGGCGACGGTGCTTTCGAAGGAAGCGGGGTCGTCGATAAGAGTAAGGCTCCATATTTGACAGGATGATCAAGTGATAGAGTGACTGAACCTAGCGATAGGCTACCTACGTATCCCGAATGGGAATCAAGCCGGCCGTAGTTCGGGTCTTTCGACCATCTTCAGTCGTCGACCCTAGAGTGACTGTTTTAGGATTTCAACCTGGCGAGCGAGTTCTGCAGTTGGTTGCTGAAAGAAACTCTGCTGGGGATAAGAGATGACCATTTTCGGTCTGATGGCTGAATTTGTATATCCGCTCTGCTGGGGATAGGATGACCATTTTGGTCTGATGGCTAAAGTTGTATATCCGCTCTGCTGGGGATATAATGACCATTTTTGGTCTGATGGCTGAACCCAGTGATAGGCTTCCTACGTATCCTTAAGAGGAATCAATCCAGTTGTAGTTCGGGTCTTTCGATGTCGACCCTAGAGTGACTATTTTGAGGCGTCAACCTGGTAATGATGGCGTTTTAGGTGCCTCGAACCTTGAAGATGATGGTATTTTAGGTGCCTCGAACCTTGAGGATGGCGTTTTAGGTGCCTCGAACCTTGATGATGATGGCGTTTTAGGTGCCTCGGACCTCGGAGATGATGGCGTTTTAGGTGCCTCAGACCTTGATGATGGCGTTTTAGGTGCCTCGAACCTTGAAGATGATGGCGTTTTAGGTACCTCGAACCTTGAAGATGATGTTTTCCCTTGATGGTTTGGGATAGATGGTCCTTTGGTGGACTTCATTTGAAGGGAATCGGTCTTACGTCTGCTGCCGAAGGAAAGGGTAACCGTTTTGGTCGAGTGGCTGGACCTAATGATAGGCTACCTACATATCCCTAGTGGGAATCAAGCCGGTCGCAGTTCGAAAGTTGCTCGGGATTTCGTTGGCTTTTGTTGGGGAAAAATCGGGCTTACATTTTACGGCCGTGGATGATAACGGGATTCCGTTGACTTCGCTGGGGATTTTGTTAGCCTTTGTCGGAGAAATCGGACTTCCGTTGATGAAATTGATAAAAAAAATGGGATTTCGTTATCTTTCTCGGAGAAATCGGACTTACGTTTTACTGCCGTTTGATGAAATTGATGAAAGAAACGGGATTCCATTATCTTTCTCGGAGAAATCGGACTTACGTTTTACTGCCGTTTGATGAAATTGATGAAAGAAACGGGATTTCGTTATCTTTCTCGGAGAAATCGGACTTACGTTTTGCTATCGTTGATTTCTTTTGAGAGGGGGTGAACCTAAGTTGAGATTTGGTTCAGGAGTATGAACCTGAATGGAGGCTTAGTTCAGGAGTATGAACCTAAGTTGAGATTTGGTTCAGGAGTATGAACCTGAATGGAGACTTAGTTCAGGACTATGAACCTAAGTTGAGATTTGGTTCAGGAGTATGAACCTGAATGGAGACTTAGTTCAGGAGTATGATCCTAAGTTGAGATTTGGTCCAGGAGTATGAACCTAAGTTGAGGTTTGATCCAGGAGTATGAACCTGAATGGAGACTTAGTTCAGGAGTATGAACCTAAGTTGAGATTTGGTTCAGGAGTATGAACCTGAATGGAGGCTTAGTTCAGGAGTATGAACCTAAGTTGAGATTTGGTTCAGGAGTATGAACCTGAATGTAGACTTAGTTCAGGAGTATGAACCTAAGTTGAGGTTTGGTTCAGGAGTATGAACTTAAATAAGGACTTAGTTCAGGAGTATGAACCTAAGTTGAGATTTGGTTCAGGAGTATGAACCTAAATGAGGACTTAGTTCAGGAGTATGAACCTAAGTTGAGGTTTGGTTCAGGAGTATGAACTTAAATGGAGACTTAGTTCAGGAGTATGAACCTAAGTTGAGATTTGGTTCAGGAGTATGAACCTGAATGGAGACTTAGTTCAGGAGTATGAACCTAAGTTGATATTTGGTTCAGGAGTATGAACCTGAATGAGGACTTAGTTCAGGAGTATGAACCTAAGTTGAGGTTTTGCACCTGAGGGAGACTATTTGAAGGCATTTTCGCTGGGGAAGAATCGAGCTTACGATAACTTCCGGGGAAAAAGGGTGACCGTGCTGGTCAAGTGGATGGACCTATAGTAGGCTACCTACGTATCCTGGATGGGAATCAAACCTGGACGTAGTTCATAAAAGAGGTGACGATAACGAGAGGCTACGGGCTTTGTACCCAAGATTGACTGTTCTTAGGGGAGTCATCCCAAGTTTGACTGCATTTGGGAGTCACCCGAGGTTTGACTATTTTAGGGAAGTCGCCCGAGGATTGACTATTTTAGGGAAGTCGCCCGAAGATTGACTATTTTAGGGAAGTCGCCCGAAGATTGACTATTTTAGGGAAGTCGCCCGAAGATTGACTATTTTAGGGAAGTCGCCCGAAGATTGACTATTTTAGGGAAGTCGCCCGAAGATTGACTATTTTAGGGAAGTCGCCGGAGGTTTGACTATTTTAGGGAAGTCGCCCGAGGATTGACTATTTTAGGGAAGTCGCCCTAAGATTTGACTATTTTTGGGAAGTCGCCCTAAGACTTGACTATTTTTGGGAAGTCACCCTAAGATTTGACTATTTTTTGGGAAGTCACCCTAAGATTTGACTATTTTTGGGAAGTCGCCCTAAGACTTGACTATTTTTGGGAAGTCGCCCTAAGATTTGATGATGATGTTCTTTTTAGAAAAGTAGTTGACTAAGATATGCTTTCATACCTGTGATGTGCTTACCTGTAGCTGCCGGAAGGACTGAGGCTACGGCTGATGGTGATGAAGAGTTGTTGGATTGCCGTTCGCGGGGCGGTCTTTGTTGGCGATTTGCTGCATTTGTTAGTAGAGATGAATATGCATATATGACATTCACGATGACAAATGCATGCATAGAACCAAAATGATTATGAGAGTATCACTGCATATGTTCGCGAGATGATGCATTCACTTGCTTTTGGAGATGCACTTAACCTAATCTTTTGGCAAGGAAATTATGATTTATGATCTTCAATCATTTAGGATTGCTCCTATTGATTCAAGTTTTGCGCATGCTACATGAGCCCTGGGGAGATTTTTGTGGGGATGCATGGTGATGAGAGGGGATGTATTGGAATGTATGTGTCTGGAAACTGTTTGGAATAGATTTTGAGCAAGTGGCAGGGGGGTGAAAGCCCTCGATCGCGATTTAAACAGCGGTTGTTAATGAGGTCTTGTTAACAGTATCGCATGGACCTCAATTTTGATGAGATTGGATTCGGATCCCGGGTCTTGGTTGAAATTTTCCCTCTCAATCTTGGTCATTTGAAGCTGATGCCGACAGGCTCTAGAGTACATCGATATGAGTGAAACTTCTTTCATTTGGGTGAGCTGTGACTTGGCTGAAACCTTGTTCGGAGAATGATTTGATGAAATTGCTACTGCCGGGAGAAACCCAGATCTTAAATTCCGACGCTACGGGAAGCTGCTATGTACCAAGTTCTGAAGCTGAAAATCTAGTTGTTGATGTGACTAGACTTGATAAAATTCAGGTCCAAAAGACCATCTTGACAAAGCCCCTGGATCCCATTAAAGCGAGGAAAGATCCCTTCTTTGGCAAAGCCCCGGTTTGAAGAACTGAGTAGGCAAAGTGACTTGGGAAGCCCCAATCTTATAACCTCGTTGTGATTCCGAAATAATTAGCAGAGTCCCAATCTGATAGGTAATGCAGAGCGATCCTGAAAATAATCTGATAAAGATCGAATCTATCTCGTAGTGAAGAACCAAATGTGGACCCAAAGATAACTATAGAAGCCCCAGCTTGAAGAGCTGATACAGGAGAACCTGGGAGAACTGCTTAGCAAAGCCCCAATGTGAAGAAATTCAGAGCAGTCTTATTGCAGGCAAAGTCATTATGTGGCCGAGGAGGCACCTTATCTTTTCAGACCTTAGTCAATCAGTCACTGGACAAGACTCGGAAATGTTTACGTGCAGGGGCATATCTTTTTGAAAGGTGGGAATGTCTCCCAAACTTGTGTATGACACTCTTGCTTTTGGGTTTGACTCTTTTGAGAGAGTATAAACATAACAAGGTGTGGAAAAGTGTATGGAAGCCCCTGGCGAGAAAGACAGTGTTTGGCTCTATTTCCCTATGATGGAGAGAGAGAAGACTTGTCGAGACACTTGAAAACTTGTCTTACTCATGATGATCACAAAGCTGCTTAAAACCCTTTGTTAATGTTCGGGTTATTCAACCCCTAAATCTGATATGAACAAATATTTTGATTAATCACGAGGAGAAAGCCAACTGATATCGAGAGTTAAAGAGGATTTGCATATGGGGACGGCCCTTGATGAGACCGGACTTTTCGAGATTTGTTTGTGATTTCGACCGGACCAGTGATGGTTGCCTACGTTCCCCTCATTATGAGGAGCTTAGGTCGCCGTAGTTCGGGCTTAGCCCGATTGAAGAGAGAATGAATGTGAAAGTTCAAGATTTTGAGGTCCTTTGAGGATTGGAGATTCGAATAACATATCCCCTTAGAGTTTCCATGAAAGACACGGATGCGGAGCCCCAGTGGGACATCTACGGCAAGTGTTTGTGGAGTAGAAATGAATTATGCTCACATGAAATGTCGAATGAATCAGATTTGAATTTGCACAATCTTTGATTGATGATTTTGAATCAAGATGGATTAGATTCCAATTTAAGCAAGCAATGAAGCATCAAATTGATTTAGATCTTAAAGATATTACGGTGAAATTGCTATCCGATAGGAATTACAGCTGGGTTTCCGTGCTCCGATCGACCATCGGGTGATTTGGGAAATTATGACCTCTTAAGATGAGAGGTCGGCTGAGCCTTTTACTGACTGAACCTCTAAAGATGAGAGGTTTTCTTGCAGGGAAGTGTTTGGGAAATCTACGGCGATGAAGATTGATTGCCTCTAAGAATGAGAGGTCAGATTTTGACTTTGGCCAAAGGCGAGGGTAATGGTAGCGAGAGGGTGGCTTGGGATTGATTTAAGGTAATGGTGAGAGGAAGTCCAGGCCGTCGAGAACTTTTGCGAACTTGCGAGGATTCGGGCTCCCTTTTTGGAGAGCTTCTTGAGGAGTCGGGGACTTTTGCTGAATTGTGAGGATCGACAGTCCTTCTCTCTTTTTTTTCTTTTTTTTTTTTTTTTTTTTTTTTTTTGGAAGGCCTCCTGAGGAGTTGAGGATTATCTTTGTCCTTCCTTCATGGCTTGAGATATTTTGCGAATAGCCGACTCTCGAAGCTAACTTCTTGGCCTTGCTTGGACTTCTCTCAGTAAGGAGCAAATGTGATGGCTAAACAGGGTTTCAGAACATGCCGATCTTGAAATGAAAGGGTAGTGTTTAGCAGGGTGAGGTAATGGTTTTCCTATGGGTGAGAGGCTTCAACCGCAATCCCCACCGGATGACCTAAACAAGATTAAGTCTTCATTGCTTGCTTAAGCTTTAAATGAGAAAAGATCCATGCAAATTCATCGAGCAACGAGATGATGAGGATGATGAAAGAGATGTGAGCATATGAGATGCAAGATGGGGAGTGATAAGCCCCAATTTGAGAAGGATATCAATTGATTTTCTCACTTCGATTAATTTAATTATTAATTATTTCAAGGAATTAGTGATTGAGCAGCACAAGTGATCGTCTAGGATAAAACCATTTTAATTAAGTGTAACGTGGGTGTGCAAGTGATGTCTCGAGTCTAGTAAGAAAAGAAAGAAGATATATATATAAAAGTTAGACATTTAACTACTATGTCCAAAATGGACTACAACGACAAATGTCCAGGAAGGACTTAGGTGAAAGAGAAGTACTAGAACCTACGAAGGTTGACTAAAAGACTATTTTAGAGATAGGTAGCCCCTAGTCTAGCCGCTCTTTGCTGTTGGACCATGCATCTACTCTTCGACGCTGGAGATGGGAGCTATTGCAGATCTTTCCACCAGGATTTCTTTGGCAATCCCTTGCTCAATCCAGCCATTTTCATTGCCTGCGATGACTGGTTCATCGATCTCACAAAAGGGCGAGTCAAATTCCATTATGCCCACAAGTCTTGAATCACCAAACTCGACCATGTTGACGCTCATGTTGTTATTTCTAGGGAACGGGTTACTGATAGTATTGGGCCCTTCAGGCACCTCTAACTTCCCTTGCTCAATCAAACTTTGGATGGCCTTTTTCAAGGGGACGCAATCATCTGTCAGGTGCACATGGTACTGATGAAAGGCACAATGCTTGGAGGTATCCAAAGGAGCATTGGGGTTTCTTGGCTGATAATTATCTAAAGGCCGGAGCAAACCTTCTTTTACCAAACCTCTGAAGATATCACACAAAGGCATCCCAAAGTTTCTCAAGTCTTGGAGTCGGGATCTGGACGCATCAGGTTTCTTGGGAACAAAGGGAGTGGCATTGTTACAGTCCTGTCCCGAATAGGGCTGGGCAGGAGTCGTGTTGGAGGTGGATGAAGCCCGATATCTGTAGGTAGGTGCAACAACTTGCTGTTGATTGTGAGCCCTCTCAAATTTAGCCCCGGAATTAACCATTACATGCAAGTCCGCGTAGGGGAAGTGACTGAGGGAGTTCTCAAATGAGGTTTCAGGCATGACTGGAAGATGTCCAACTGTTCCTCCTCAGAGGGAGGAATTGCCATTTCGCTAAGTTTCAAATTCCAACGCTTATAAAAATCCCCGATGTTCTCGTCGGGACGCTGCACTGTTGTCTGCAGATCAACTCTATTTGTTTCCCATTCCAAGTTAGCTTTGTACTTCCCTGTGAAAGCACTAGTGATCTGGTCCCATGTGGCCCTGGCCTCGGGTTTTAAGCGGAAGAACCATTTCAAAGCCCCTGACTTCAAAAAGAGACTGAAGTAGTCGGCCAACTGCTGGTTTGTGCATCCCTTAGCTTTCATTGCCAAAGTGTATGTATCCAGGTGAGTTTTCGGGCATGCAGTCCCATCAAACAGGTCTAGATTAGGCATCACAAACTTGTGGGGTAGGGGCACAATGGAGTCCGGGTCCGCAGGCCGGAAGGCAGACTTCTGAGCAGGCAATTCGGCAATATGCGCTTTCATTTCCTTATGTTGTTCCATGAACCGTGCCGAGATGAGGATCTTGTGGTGGAGCCATGGCGTTCAAGCCAGTGACTGAGCTAGAGAGAGGAGCTACCACTGGCGGCAGACTGGTGGAGGGAACGGCCGATCCGGGGACGTAGGTGAAAACCTGTCCTTGGCCCAAATTGCCCGGGGGAGCATGAGTAGGAGCCTGGGCGAAGGGATAGAACCTTGCGGCTTGCTGTTGATTTTCAACTGGCAAAGAGGGTGAAGGCAGTCCTGATGTAGCCGGGTAGCTTGGATTTCCGGAGTGAGGCCCATAAGTAGGCTTAAGTGCGGGCTGCTGTCCCTGGTTGTTGAATTGCATGGCTGGCTGCGGCGATGGTGTATAACCAGGGGGTACTGCGGTCCTGGTGATTCTGATGAAACCGGGATGGAGGTTTGGTAACCCATCGAAGCCTGAGTGAGAAATGGATTTGTGAAAGCTGTGTTAGGAGCAGCTGAGCTAGCATCGTTCTGAGGAGGGGCTCCTGACTGTTGCCCTGAACCAGACTGTGGGGGCATTCCAAACTGTTGCTGTGGCACTTTGAACTGTTGCTGCGAAGGCCCGAATTGATCGGTTCCGAACTGAGGTGGGATTCCAATTTGCTGTGGCATTCCGAGGTAACCCCAACCATGAGAAGACATCCCGTACTGATTTTGTCCCCACTGAGGAACTGCGAACTGGCTCGTCCCGTCAGGCTGCATGGATCCAGTGGTCTGTAGTTGGGGAGTTGGCTGACCCAGAGACCGAGAAGCATGGGTTCTGGTAGTAGTACCGAAGGAGGTTGGTGGTGGCATCCTGGAGTAGTCGGGGCGACCAAGATTGGGATTGGGATCCTCCTCTTCTTCCACGGTGAAGGTGCCATCAGGGTTGAGGCTGGCGGCCAGACCATGGCTCCTAATAGCCTCCATAAGGATATTCAGCTTTGCTTCATGTCGCAGTCTCATCTGTTCGGCTAGCTGATTCCATTGTTGTTCTGTTTGAGGAGTCCCGGGAGGTGGAGTGGTGTTATCCCCATCGTTACCAGCTGATGCAGACATTCTGAAACCCGGAGTCGGAACAAATGGCGAAGCTGACGATGCGCTTGACTCTTCCCAACTGATCAAACGGTGACCCGGTGCCCGAAACCAAGCTTTGTGAGGAGCTGCGGGGGGAAAGACACGAGGGTTCAGATATTTGGGAGTGAAGGGAGGTAGGTGTTTGGGCTTTGGGCTCATGCAACATGCAGTTATTTGTTCTAGTTTACTTAAAACATGTTTTATTAACCTAATCGGTTGGAAAAGATTGCTCTTCTTTTTCGTAAACTACTCTGGATCCTGGATCAGTGGGCCCCACCACTACGTCTATAAGCCCCTCGTATTCCACCTGTATTTCGACTTCCCAGGGCGGACAGCCCCGGGCGAGGGTCCTATAGGGCAAGCGGGTCCCACCGACCGAAAAGAAAAACGATCCTAAAAGTCTGGCGGGTAATCGAGTCTTAACGAGCATTCGATGTAAATTACGGACAAAGCTGACGTCAAAGGTCAAGATCTTGTCCGGAGGGCTCGACGAAAAGTCGGCATGGCTCGGACTGATAAACGTCCATAATTGATCTTGACCCGTCGTTAGTTAGGTCGTAATTAGGCATGGAATAATCATTAATCCTTGATGACTCAGTGTCATGCTGGGAGTCAGTGTATAATTTCTGCCAGTCAGAGTCAAAGTCAAGGCGCCAGTCAATATCTGGTCAAAGCCCATGACGGAAAACCGGCAGGACTTCGACTGATTAGGGTCCCGAAAGATATTGACTTGGTATGCCGACTAAGGCTTGAAAGGAAAGGTCTATACACAGACAAGGCATGACACAGACCAGACTAAAAACCAACCGGGTCTCGGACAAAGTGTGTCACGGACAAGTGCATGGTCGACACGAGGCTCCATGGGATGTTTGGGTAGTCCCGTGCTTGCACCGAGAGGCGTAATAAGACCAAACGGGCTGCTACAGAGATTTTTCGGGTTAGGGACGTAGTGTGCAGTGTGAGGCCACGTGCGCGTAGTGTGCAAGCAGTCTATCTTCTTTTTCTGAGTAAAATAGAAATTTTCGCATGTGTCTTAAAGAGCATGATGCATGATTTTTTTTTTGAAAGTTTTCTTCTTTTTTGTTTTTTTAAAAAAATCCCCCCCTTTTTTTTTAAAGATTTTTTTTTGAAATTCTTTTTTTTTGAATTTTTTTTTTGAAAGGAAATGAACACATAAGCACATAATTCAAAATTCAAACAGTTCAAGGCAACGGGTCCAACAGTCAAAATTTTGACTTTTTCGAGGCGGCCAAAACAACACGAAATGTGCAAAATCAACACACACACAACAAATGATTTCAAATGCCGAGACGGAAGCTTGACCCTCAAAAGCTTTTCTTTTTTTTTTTGAAAAGATAAAACTTAGTTCGTCCCCAGCGGAGTCGCCACTGTAACGATGTGTGCCATTTTTCGAAAGATTGGATTTTTCTCTTCTTTGAAAATCAATCGAAAAACACGGAGTCGCCACGCCATTTTTGTTTTAAGGGCCAAAACTTTGAAAAATGCCCGAGATTAGAGACTTGGGTTCGGAGGTCACGTTACACGCCGGGAAGAACGTTAGTGTTCACCCGGAATGCCTCGTAAAAACGAGTCTTCCAAGCTTAAAAACCATTTGTGTGTGTGTGTGTGTGTGTGTGTTCCTTTGGCCAAAATAAGTTCAAACTGAGAAAAATAAAAATTGGAAACTCTTTATAAGACATTAAACAAGTCCCATGATTTTTGGTGTGATTTTAGGGTTGAGTTTTGGTACTCAAAAGACCTTTTGAAGTTGAAAATCAATTCTGCCAGAATGAAAAAAGCAGTGGACACTTGATTTTAAAACAGATTTAAGAGCTTTAAAACTTCAAAATATGGGGAAAGTCCGAGAATGAAAGTTGTTCAAAACACCTTAAATAAGGTTTCTGCAAAAGTATTTTCCATTTGGAGATTATTTGATAGACCAAAACCTTCTGGAAATCTCAGATATGAAATCTGGATTTCCAGAAACTGTTGAACTGACCCTTGGAAAATAATTTGAAAAAAGGAGTTTTACTCACGAAAAAAATAAAGTAAAAATATGTCTGAAAAGCTATGGATGTTGTCTACAAAAAGTATTTTGTAGTCAACACCAAATTCCAAGTTCTTCTGTGTCCAAAAAATTAGACCATGGACAGAGGTCTTAGAGAAAGACTACTGGACAGCAACATTCTCTTGAAGGAAAATATGATTTAAAAGGGGTTTTGCATCCATGCTTGTCCCCATTTTCTTAGGCTTTGATTAGTGATCACTAGAAATTTTAGTGGTGATCTACTATATCAAGCCATCCTTAGGGTACATTAGGACTTTAAGCATTTCATTTGCTTGGGAAGGGGAATTTTATCCTTTGAAAGAAAGATTTTGTGTATGGAAATGATTTTGGAAAACACTTTTGAGTGAATGATTTTGAGGAAAAACATTTTTAAATGAGTAAGAAGTAATTTGGACCTTTTAAATGGTCATCCATGGGAATTTATTCCAAGGTGACTACATTTTTAGGTCAAGCAAAGATGAACACCAAGTTGATGAACAAACTACATCTTTAAAGTTTGAGATGCATGTGTTGGGATAGAGTACCAACCTCGATTGTTTCTCGGAGGAGTATGAGGCGGGCGCCTGGGGATGGCGAGGCGGGCGCCTCGCGTCCAGCTGTTTGGCGTTGGCGCAGGGAGCTTGAGGCGGGCGCACGGATCATGGCTTGGCGGGCGCCTCATAGGCCGAGAGATAGGCAAGAGTTGGGTCAAGTTCAGGCGGCCGCATGACCACCCTTGAGGCGGGCGCCTCAAGGCCAGCCGAGGGAGGACTTGTTTCACTCAAGCCAGGCTTTTCTTCCTGGGCTTAAGCTAGGGTTTGGTTATATTTTATCTTGAGCATATATAAAGCAATGTTCCGCCCCTTTATTCATTGTAACACATATTTTACATACATAGTGCAAGATCCTGGCTTGGTAGTGCCCCCAGACGTAGCCAATCAAATTGGTGAACTGGGTTAACAATTTCTTGTGTTCTTTTCTGTTTTCTTTGATTTCTTGTGCTTGGTTTGTGTGCGATTATTATTCTTGTAGGTTTGCTTGGATGTGGAGGGCCATATTCACAACAACTGGTATCAGAGCTCTTGGTTTAGGATCAAGGGAGTTGTTTCAAGCAATCAAGAATGGGCAAGGACAAACAGGCGGTTGAGAAATTCGATGGGTCTGACTACGGATATTGGAGGATGCAGATTGAGGATCTCTTGTACAACAAGGATCTCTACAAGCCTCCGAAGGGTGTCAAACCTAAGATGTAGATCGTGAAGAATGGGAACTCATGGATCGGAAGGCTTTAGGGGTGGTTAGATCTACTTTGTCAAAGTGGATCGCGAAGACTACCAGGAAGGCGACAACCACCAAGCGAGCTATTGGATTATCTTACCGAGAGATTTGAAACTCCGTCTGCTGCCAAATAAGGTTGATTTGATACGTAAGATGGGCAGTCTCAAGATGCAAGAGAGGAGGATCCTTGGCTAAGCACATTGATGAATTTATGGATGTCATAGATTCATTGACGGCGGTGGAGATCAAGTTCGATGACGAGGTTCATGCATGCTTGTTGCTAGCTTCTTTACCGGCAAGTTGGAGCGGAACGGTGGATCGCAATCAACGCTTGGCAGTAAGAAAAAATTGAAATATGATGATGTTAAAGACTTTCTTTTAGGTGCAGGAAAATCGCATGAAGAAGTTGGGGACATCAAGTACTTCGGGAGCGGCTTTAGCTACTACTAGTAGGGAAGCCGGGTACTAGCAAACAAGGGAGAACCGAATCTAGTGGAGAACGGAGTGAGTGGTAAGGGCAAAGCCGATGAGACCAAGGACAAACCGAAGGTTGCGAAGCGGATCCGTTCGGTGCTATTATTGTAAGGAGTTGGGACACTTTAAGAGGGATTGTCCAAATCGTAAAGTGGCAATCGTGCGAATGTGGCGGTTGAAGGTGATGATGTGCGGTTCCGAGTGTTAGTAGTGCACTAGAATCATGGGTGCTTTGCCGATTCGGGGGCATCATTCCACTCTTGCGGGCATAAGGAAGAGATGGATAATTACACTTGGTGATTTCGGGAAGGTCTATCTAGGCGATGGCGAGCCTTTGGAAATCAAGGGGAAGGGGGATGTCGAGGATAGGAGCATCGGACGGGAAGGTTCTACATCCGAATCGGGGTCGACACATTCCGGGTTTGAAGAAGAACCTACTTTCGGTTGGGCTTGGACGAAGAGGGTTACAAGGTGACTTTCGGTGCAGAACCGGGTTATTACCAAGGAGGATTGTGAGATCGCTCGGGGTAATAAGGAGGGTACTGTATTTGGCGAACAACACCAAGGATAGTATCACGGCAAGGGCAAGCAGCCTAAGGGGTGATACTCGATTTGTGGCAATCGTCGATCGGGTCACATGAGTGAGACAGGATGAAGGTACTTTGTTCTAAGCGGTCTACTACCGGGATTGAAGACGATCAACGTGGGGATCTCGCGAAGATTGTATGCTTGGCAAACAAGGGAGAAATAATTTCTCAAGGACAGTAGGGGATTGAGGGAAGAAAAGTTGGAATTGGTTCACACGGATTTGTGGGGGCCATCTCCTAACGTCTCTAGGTGGTGCGTCATATTACATGACTTTTATTGATGATTCTACAAGGAAGGTCCGGGTCTATTTCTTGAAGGGGAAAGATGAAGCTTTCGAGGTGTTCAAGAAGTGGAAGGCTTTGGTGGAGAATCAAACGGGACTTAAGCTTAAGTGCTTAAGATCGAACAATGCGGGGAGTATGAGCTCTGGGAGTTTAGTGGAATATTGTGCCGCGAATGGTATTCGTATGGAGAAGACTCCAAAGAAGACTCCACAACTCAACGGGGTAGCGTAAAGGATGAAACGAGAACATTGAACGAGCGGGCTAGAAGTATGAGATTGAAGTGTGGACTTCCGAAGACGTTCTGGGCATATGCAGTTGACACGGCAGCTTTCTTGATCAATCGGGGACCATCGGTTCCATTGGGAAACGAATTCGAGAGGAAGCTTGGAGTGGCAAGCGTGTAAATCTGTCCTTTCTTCGCGTATTTGGGGCTGCGTTTCTTATGTTCATGTTGATTTGAGAGAACTAAATTAGATGCTAAATCGTTAAGTGTACTTTTATTGGGTATGGCGGGATGACTTCGGGTATAAATTTTGGGATGATCAAAACCATAAGGTTATTCGTAGTCGAGATGTGGTATTCAATGAACAGGTTTTGTACAAGGATAGAAAGGGGGCATCTGATGGTACTAGTTCGGAACCGGAGGTTGTAGAGGTGGATATTCCGGACTCGGGTGGGAGCAGACAGTTCATGTTGACCATGGTCGAGGTCACCGAAGATGAACCACGTACTCCGTAACCGGATATTCATTGCGTAGATCCGCCAGATTGCGTGGATCACCCGACAGTATACTCCTTCGAATTATTATTTGTTGTTAATGTATAATGGGAACCGGAATGTTATGCGGAGGCGGTTCGTAGTGTGCTTTGTAATAAGTGGAAAGGCTGCGATGGATGATGAGATGGTCTCATTGAAGGCAAATAAAACTTGGGAGTTGACTAAACTACCTAAGGGGAAGAAGGCGCTGCATAACAAGTGGGTTTACGGGATCAAGGAGGAAGCAGACGGTAGCAAGCGTTACAAGGCAAGACCGGTTGTTAAAGGGTTTCGGCAGAAGTATGGTATTGACTACACCGAAGTATTCACTCCGGTTGTGAAGATGACCACTATCGAGAATGGTTCGGGGATAGTAGTGGCGGACAACTTGCTTGAACAGATGGATGTGAAGACGGCCTTTCTTCATGGGGACTTGGAGGAAGAGATTTACATGGTACGACGAGAGGGTTACTTGTCTAAGGGTGGCGAGGAGCTAGTTTGCGAGATTGACTAAGAGCTTGTATGGCCTTAAACAAGCTCCTAGGCGATGGTACAGGAAGTTTGATGGATTCATGCACGACATTGATTTTATCGACGACGAGGCGGATCATTGTTGCTACTTCAAGAACACGGACAATCGGGTATATTATCTTGCTTTGTTATATGTGGACGACATGTTGATAGCGGGCTCTAGCAGTAGAGAGGTAAACGGGTTGAAGACTCGGTTGTCGAACGGTTCGAGATGAAGGATTTGGGAGAGGCAAATAAAATCTTGGGCATGCGGATTGATCGGGATAGGGAGTCGGGCAAGTTGGTTCTTTCACAAGCGTAATATGTCGAGAAGGTCTTAGCAAGGTTTTGTATGGAAGAGGCGAAGCCAACAGGGACGCCATTGGGTTTGCATTTCAAGCTATCCGAGAGGGACTCACCTAGGAACAAGGAAGAGCGTGACAAGATGGAGAGAACTCCATATGCTTCACCGTGGGGAGTCTCATGTATGCAATGGTGTGTACAAGGCCGGACATTGCACATGCGGTGGGAGTAGTCAGCCGGTTCATGGGCAATCCAGGAAAGCAACATTGGGAAGCGGTTAAGTGGATCCTACGTTACTTGAAGGGTACTGCTGGTAAGGCTCTGTGTTTTTCAAGCAAGGAAGTGGTGTTAGCGGGTTATGTTGATGCGGACTTGGCATCAAGTGATCTTGATAAGAGGAGAAGTACTACGGGTTACGTGTTTACATTGGGTGGTACAGCAATCTCCTGGGCTTCTAAGTTACAAAAGATCGTGGCTCAGTCGACTGCAGAAGCCGAATATGTGGCAGTGACAGAAGCGAGTAAAGAGATGGTTTGGCTGCAAAACTTCTTGGGTGAACTTGGGAAGACGCGAAGTTGTGAATGTGTGCCCAAAATTTTTGTTTATTGGAATTCACGCGAGTTTGAAGACATCCGAGTTATTTGAAAAACGGAGTCGCCACGCCATTTTGATTACCTCAAAACTTTGAAAAAAAGGTTTTTACTTGGGTTCGGAGGTTAAGTTACCCCTTGGGAAGAACGTTTGGCGTTCACCCAAAGTGCCTTGCCGGAGCAAGTCTCCCTAGATTTCATTAATCGTGTTTGCTTGCGTGCTTTCTTTGTGTGCATGTGTTTGAAAATAAGGGGGGGGGGGAATGTCCCAAGTTATCTTCCGGACGTACAAACCATTTGTTGGTTGTCGTCCGGATTCCTTGGAATTTATGTATTTGGGATTATGATCCCGTCCTCATCTTATGACTTATGATCATCGCATTTTAAACCTCGGGACCCTCGGGACTTGCGTGATCGAGAGAATGACTCTCTTTTGGGTCAAAGATGAGGTTCTTTAGGAAGGAATGTCCTTAGCCCATCAATCCTACGCTTTAAGACGGTCGAGCTCGTATAGAGGCTTCATACTCATTCTTAAGCGATAATTGGAGATATAGGGTTCAAGGTTATCCTTTTCCTAAAGAAATCATGAACCTTTAATGGAAGGAACGATGCAAAGATGAGAACTTTTACACCGGCCCGTTCCAAGGTTAGGGGAAAAGGGGAAATGCATGATAAAAATGACTCTTTAATGAAAAGATGACATTTTGGTTATAGCAAATGATGCTTTTTTGATTGAAAGAAATGATCTTTATGCAAATGATGCATAAAGATAGCGTTTTTATGCAAATGATGCATTAGAAAAGGGGGTTTTGATGCAAAGGATGCATTTTTATTGAAAGAGATTTGATCTTTATATGCAAATGATGCATAAAGATAACATTTTTATTGGAAAATAGGGATTTTAGGTGCAAAGGATGCACCTTTATGAAAAAGACTACATTTTTATGACAAATGAGGTCTTAATGCATGCAAAAAAGGGGAAGGGGATGATAAAGATGTGATCTTTAAGCTACCAAGTCCCAAGCAAGATATATGAATGCAATGAGCAAGTATATCAATTAAAATGCAAGGTTAGGGCGTGCGAGGTTACCAATGACTTCCTTTGCTTCTCGGGACGGAGCTAGGAGGAGAGGTCGATCTTTGGTCTTCAAGGAGGAGGGATGTAGCTTCTTGGCCTTCCTTCTTCTTCTTCTTGAATTCAGCCAGCTTTCTTCACGTATTTAGAAATGTATTGTGTATTTTTCTCATATATTGTGTGTGTTGAAATGGGTAGAGGAGGGCTCTATTTATAGGCGATGCCTGGATAAGGCTAATGAAGCCGTGCGGCTGCAGGCCCTTCGCAAATGAGGCCGTGCGGTCTTATCCATTATGACTCAGCATTCTAGAACCATGCAAGGTGGCATTATTCTAGAACCTTCTCCCTAATTAAGAAAAACGTGTTTTCTTAATTAGAAGGCTCCCTACAGCCCTTATTTTAATTTGGGACTGCTCTGGGACATTTCTAACACTAGGAAGGTCCGGGGAATTACCGGAAACTTACCGAAATGTCGAGAAAATTAACCAGGAAGGCACGAGCAGATTTGGGTACTTACAAGCCCTCGACAACGTCACTTGCAAGGCGAGGTGGGGTTGTCGATGTAAAAGGATCCGATCCGGGCGAATGCCGAGACGGATTGGGGAGACCAAGGCGGTCGAGTGGCCGAACCTTTTCGAAGGCTACCTACGTATCCGGAGGAATCAAGCCAGGCCGTAGTTCGGGATTAGGATCCGGGGAAGGAAGAAGAGAACTGGTCTCTTGCGGGAAAAAGAAGAGAAAATGACCTAGGAGGTCAAGCAATTGATCCTATTGGGGACATGCTAGGAGTGACCCAGGTGGTCGAATATTTGAACTTTTATGAGGGGGCGCTTTATCAGCGAGGGAGTGACAAAGAAACGGGGTGACCCAAAGTGGTCGAATGGCTGGACCTTTTATAAAAGGCTACCTACGTATCCCGGAAGAATCAAGCCTTGATCGTAGTTCAAGCATCACTAGATAGTTAGGAACGATGTCTAGGATTCTTGAGATTTTGACAATCTCGGAGGTGCCACACCGAGGAAGCTAGAGCTTATGGCGCTATCTCTTTATGACGGAGGATCAGAGGTAACTTAAGTTGGGAAACTTGAGCGTACGTCACTATTCGCGGATAGTGGTAGCACAAGTTGGAATGACTTAGGCATGCGTCACTATTCGCGGATTCAAAGTGATAGCACAATTTGAAATGACTTGGGCATTCGTCACTATTCGCGATAGTGGTAGCACAAGTTGAAATGACTTGGGCATTCGTCACTATTCGCGTGATAGTGGTAGCACAAGATTGAAATGATTTAGGCATGCGTCACTATTCGCGGATAGTGATAGCACAATTTGAAATGACTTGGGCATTCGTCACTATTCGCGGATAGTGGTAGCACAAGTTGAAATGACTTGGGCATTCGTCACTATTCGCGGATAGTGGTAGCACAAGGGTAGCACAAGTTGAAATGATTTAGGTAATGCGTCACTATTCGCGGATAGTGGTAGCACAAGTTGAAATGACTTGAGGCGGATAGTGGTAGCACAATTTGAAATGACTTGGGCATTCGTCACTATTCGCGTGATAGTGGTAGCACAAGTTGAAATGATTTAGGGCATGCGTCACTATTCGCGGATAGTGGTAGCACAATTTGAAATGACTTGGGCATTCATCACTATTCGCGGATAGTGATAGCACAATTTGAAATGACTCGGTGGGCATTCGCGGATAGTGGTAGCACAATTTGAAATGATTTAGGCATGCGTCACTATTCGCGGATAGTGA